>JACJUY010001590.1:57046-67668 GCA_014220935.1 Platorchestia sp. MABIK
TGAACGCCCATCAGACTTGAACGCCCATCAGACTTTGTCATTCATGGAGAAGCACTTGTTCATTTAAAGACAATTGAATTACCACGTAAAAAAATATTATTAAACTGTACTCTGTACTGTATAACGTGACTAATATTCCTCACTATGACTCCTATGTCATCCTATATCTATTTATTGTGTATTTTGTGATTTTTTGAGGTATATTTAGTGAAAACTCAGGCGAAGCTTTACATGGAGCTCAAACATGTTAACAAAAAATAGCTTCAAAGCATGTTAAGAATGGTTGATAAGTGGTCCTGAAATGTAAAGAAAAAATGCTGAAATATTCAAGAAATTACTCACGCCTAAAAGGTGTTACAAATTAGCCCGATGTTGTGCAAAGCTACAAATTGAAAAACCTTCGGCACTGGGAAAATTAGAGCAAGCGACAGCGGCCGTCGGTGAGGTGAGTGATGACCCGCACGGACGTCATTTGTCTCGAGCAGGAGACGAGTTACGACCGCCCTTCTCCCTCATCATCGAAGTGACTAGAGAACCGAATTTTCCACCAACCCTCACCGAAAACGCCCATCAAACAGAAGCAAGGAAGAAGTGAAGAAAATCTCCATCAGGATTGTTTCATTATTGCTCAGAAACTTTGACTGGTATATAGACTGAGGTAATATCATGAAAACTGGTTATCTGAATGGTATATTTATACACTGAATGGTATATAGACTGGGGTAAAATTAAGAGAATTGGTTGATCGTTTCTTCGGTGATCAAGACAAATGTTTTGACTGTTCTAACCTAACCTAGCACGCTGCCCTTACCGATTTTCACCCAACTTTGACCCAACTTAGTGTGTAAATGGTACCGTACGCGAATATAGTTCGTGTTCCAATGTTACCTAATCGTTTGTCTAGGTCTGTTTTGTAACTGCAGCATATATTTACTATATCTATTTACGAAGTAACTTTGGTCAAACTGAATTACTGACTTCCGTAACTTACTTAATGATTCATGGTATTGGTAAAAAAAAAGAAAAACTAACATCAACAGCCACCGCATTTAACGAACAGCACTATGTTCATCGTAAATAAAGACACTTGATTTAATCATCCGGAAAATTGGGAACGCACAAATCGAAGCGCTGATAAGTGGCAGTGACGATTAAATTTTCGTCGTCGCACTTCAGTTAATGTACACCCAAATGGTCCGTGACAATTTTACTCTCCGAGATGCGAAGTTTTTCTACTTAAAATTTTGGTGGAAAAAAGAACGGTCGTCTCTTAATTAAAGATATTTCCGAACATAAATTCCATTTCGAACTCTTTCAAATGAATGCCGAAACTCCGAGTAAAAACACTGAAGTAGTACGTTTAAGCAGGACTAAATTCTCGTCAGATTCCTATCTATTTTCATGTCAGATATATTGCTTCCGGGAGCGACATTGGTGATTCAAGAAAAAGTAGCAATAAAAAAACTCACAACAATACAGATACAAAACCACTAAAAAAATATTTGGGACAAAGGTGTTTTCAACTACTATCAAATTTCTTTTTTCAGCAAAGTTCTGACAAATACGAGATACGTGAACAATATTCATAATTTAGCTTAAATCTGACCATTGACGTTTCAAGGAACTACTCGTTCAAATTTTTCCTCGAAATCGTGCTGGATATTTAAATCCATTGATCAATATGAAGTCGGGGAAACAACTTTTGGAAATGAGCCAAATTGCGCTTGAACAAGACCCACTGCCAGAAATTGACTGTTCTTTCCTCCTTATGATGATGAAGGATGAGTTTTGAAATTGATGTTTAAATTCACTTTAGCTGTATAAGATTAATGAGTCCATCAGTGATAGAGATGTATAAAAAAAACTGAACGATTGACACTGAGTTGAACAGAAGGTTAAGAAACAAAATAGAAGTTGAAGATATTCAAGAGTGTTGAAAAACAAGACAGCAATGAACAGAAAAGTGATTGTCCTTAACAGAGCAAAAATATTTTATTTCAACAAAAGGAAGGCGTGCCTTTCTCTCAGGTCGGGACCACATATTTTCCCCTTGAGAATGGTAAGCCACATAAATACAATAGTTGTATTCCTTCGAGGGAAGAATTTGAATGATTTTTACTTCTTGCCTTTGAAATTATTTACAACAGAATAGAAGCTGGGTTTTCTCAATGAAAACACATCCAGGCTCTGGATGCTGCCACACATGAAGTTTCGACAATCAATCACTGCTTCACAGAGATGAATCTCAGGGTGCATATACAATTGTACTTCTACCGAGCTCACGAGGATCCAATGAGTTCTATGGTAGCAGAGTGGTCTCAGTTCAGTCGCCGTTGCGCCGCCACACTACGGCGGCTTGATGACCACGAGAGCACACATTCTCTCACAGCTGACACTAGGTCACCTCGAGCTGAATGTGAGCCATGTGGTAGAAAACTCTTCTCAGTCCGAGGTTATAAGAAACAGTGAGCGAATTTTTTTTTGAGAATTTTAAACTTCTCGAAATGTTTTCAGGACTGTAATCAAAATTTAGATCTTGCACCAATATTGCTCCCGATCATTGGCAAAAGACGGCTTTCATTATTTGAGCAAGCACTGTTTTCTAAGAACGGAATTTGTAGTCGTGCTTTAGGACTGTTTGGAAAGACTGCTGTAAATCAGGAGTTGGTTTACGAGCTGAATATCGGGAGGACGGCACTATGGATGATCTCGATGCTTGGACGTCTTCAGACGAACGAACATCCAGAAGCTTTCAGTAGATTAGGTGTTTTCGGACTTCATTCTCTAATTTACAGCAATGTTGGTCTCTAGTCAAAACGAACACTGTCGCGATAGAATAAACGGTAAAGGGAAAAAATCAGATCAGTTTCAACATCAATGGGCAAGGATTCTTTTACCAAGATGCCTAGAGCTGATTTGCACAAGTTTGAATGCAATGAGAAGCAGAAGGAAGGAAAGGTAAGAATGATGCTGAACGTGTTACCTCGAATTAGTTGTTCTTTGAAACTATCAGAGCTGATATTTATTCCTGACACCATAATGAAAAACCATGAAATGCAATAATCTAGAATTATCAGTTAAATTAAGGAACTGGAGTCCCTCATTCGTATCTGTTCATTTCAACATTAAACTTACAAGTTTAATGTCGAAATGAACAGATGTTGAAATTAAATTTTTTTTTTTTTTCACGACATAATGAATGTTTTAGACACTTAAATACTAATAAGCGTTTATAGTTCGGTGTTCAATAAATTTGAACTAATTTGTACTGTACTTAGTGAAAGGTTACTCTTCTGCTAACACTTGGAATCATTTTAAGCAGCTCGATTCGTTACAGTTCTTCTTTTTAAATAGTATTTCGTTGCTGACACGAAATAATTATGCACTCGAAACAGTGAAATCTCACAACTTTTTTTCGCCCTCACATCTTTTCTCGTTAGGTTAGTTATTTAATTTGCTCTCCGTCTCTCCGGGTCACCACGATCTTGTCACTACGGCTCCCCACTACCAACATAGGGAATAGTTTATGCAAGTGCGCACCTTGAGTACTTTTGCGTGGCTCTATATTGAGGTCAAGACTGCAGAGATGAACGTGTTATGCTTTAAAAAAATCATACAGCATATTCATTTTATTTAGATACAGTATGGTTTACGAATAGAATGCCAAATTCCGCAGTAGGTAACAAATATTTTTCAGTTTAGTCGTCAGTAATCTTTCAAAGTCGTTCAAATCAACAAATAGTCCTTTTTTTATCGGCATCGATGACGCAAATTAAAAAACTAAAAAGTTGTTTTCAGTTTAATTCGTGGTTTCTCAACACTAAAAATAACTGCACTTTCAGTGAAAGGATTTGGTAGGGTATTTTGTTTTCATTAATGATTGTACCCACATGAATTTTCACAGAATGGTAGGGAAAATCACAAATCAAACTGGTGACAATTTCACGGGCTGAAAACCTTTCATGAGTAACTGCAAATATTTCTTTTTGTATAAAATAACAGCATCGTGTAAATTTCAAGTTGCCTGATAAGTCCCGATGTTTGTATTAAATAATTCACCGTGTAAATCTGCACTATAATTAGAGGGGTGTCTGTCCGTCTATCTGTCCGAAGCCAGCCGAAAATGTATGATGAGCGTATCTGTGATACAAACTCCACAATATTCCTAGCGTATTAATCCATCAGATTAGAGTAGGAATGAATATCACGCGAATTCTAAGGAAATAAGAACGTGTGTCACGTGATTCGTCGAACATTATTATACATATTTAACGAGCTTTTCGGGGTGAACTAGTAAGGAATAAATTGCAAGTACAATTTATGATAAAAAGAATTAATGATGAACGTTGAAATAGTAGTACATGGAAGCACAAAACCTCCGGGACGCTTTAAAAGAGATCTCGAACAAACATGGAGTTTTTTACACTTTTTTGCAGCGGAACGTCAAGGCTGTAACACTTTAACTGCGATGTGAACCACCGGTTGTCACAGAGGGGATTTTCGCGAGTAGGACCGGCCAGTAATCACGAGCGAACCTAATTTTCACAGATACCTAATCAATATTAAATGCAAGGACGATCCTTCAATTTGTTCTCATTTGTAAAAATTGATCAATTGAATTGAAAATAATTCGATTTGAATATTGTCATTGAATTTAACCCGTCGCAGTCAAAATGTTGACCATCACGATTCTTTTTCTTTAACCTTCACAACGAACAGACGTTTCGACCGAACTTAGCCAGCCAAAGTCAGCTTCAGCTTCGAATACTAGAAAAATATTCTGAAAATTCCTGAATTCCGCATAGGAAATCCAAATGAGTGATTTGACTTGCTTTGGCAATTTTTTGAATCTTAAGCAGAGCATAAAATTAGGAAATGGATCGTGTGTTTGATTTAAAATGGAATATTGAGGGGTTGACCCAGATCGCAGAAGTTGCAGCGCCTATATCTGCTGAGGAAGACTTCTGGAGCCAGGCTCCGAGACAGACCCCATCGTAAGTAAACATTGACGACCATCGCCGGTCTGGTAAGCAGTGTTCACTAACCCTGGGATGCAGGCAAAGCTCTGCAGGGTTAGGAACCGTGCCAAGCAAACCCTGCATTCTGATATGCGTGACAGCCCACGCACCTCGACCGCCCTTTCCTGAGTCTCAAGCTGTGGTTTACGAGACAAATGGTCCCAGTGTATCTGTGGAGGCATACAAACATGATTTTTCGTGCATTTCACCGCTGGTTCTAATTTGATTTCATGAGAATTCCGACGATTGCTCCTGGATTTTGGAAAAAAGCATCGCGTTTACAATAACGTGCAGTCAAACTCTAAGGTTGCTCAATTTTCGAACTAGTTTACCAAGATTTTTTTAGACGCTCACAAGAAGTCCGATTCATGAAACTAGTCAAGCCTCAAGGTTACAATAATTTCTACATGCTTGTAGGAAACACTCACATTATTCAAGCCATTTAAATCTTCGAAATATTTAAAACACAACATGTTTACATTAAGCGAAAACAAATCGTTTATGTTATTCTTTATCAGCACATTACTCGAAACTGCTCCAACAACAGAGTTTATACGCTCCAAAATTGCACTTGAAATAGAACTTGCTTCCCAGTCTGAAGTACACAATGTACATCGGCCGAAATAAGCCGAATTTCTTCCTCATTTTCCTAAAGATCAACTCCTCGAAGACCGCATGCTGAGACTCGAAATCGAAACAGGATCTTGCTCGTTTCCTCTCAAGCTCAAGACGGAAAAAGTTAGAGCATTCGTGCAGGCTTCAGTTCTCATGAGAGATTTCATCGGCTGCCGACGCAATTTATTATCAATGATCATCTAACTTTTTCGCTCGATAGCACAACCCATATAGCTCCGTCTTAAGCTGTCGACCAGCACGGTAGCTGCGCTTAATATTAGCGGGTTCTGTGGTCCATGCACTCACTAGGCGCTCAAATACAGCGTAAAAAATTCAGCTATGATGCACAGAATTTGCATGCAAAGTAACGCATCAGAGGTCACCGGTAGGCCAAAATAAAGCTCACTATGCTTTACTTATAAATGGCTATTTCGATACAGAACAGATAAAATTTCTGATCACGGGCACTAGAGTTCGTCAGGTATTCTATCGGCGCCCAATGATTGGAGTGAGGCACATCGTTCTAACACGAAGGGAAAAAGACGAAATATAAGACTAAACTTTCAGAGTATTCACACGGGGCATAATTCCCTTCAGTTTAGCGATAATTCATGCTAGATAACAGTTTAGAGGTCAAAACTTCGGCTTTTGTAAGGAACCAACCCTTTGAACACAACATAAAATTTTTCAAACTTGGAGGGGAACAATGGCAGGACTGAGGGAGGAACTTACAGTCGTGGAGGAGCACACTTACTGGTCCGAGCTCGAGGCTCAGTCTTTCATGCAGGCAAATCGGCGGAGGAAGTGCCGTAAATTTAGCTGGGGCATAAGCAGGGAGCTTGGCACACTCGGACCATTGCGATGCAGGCAGCAAATTATGGAACAGGAAACTACCAAACATGAGCTGAGTTACTGGCCACCGGGACTGGGGAAGCGAGAGCAATTGTCAGGTTCCGACCCTAAAACTCTGAGTGAAAACGGATCATCTCGAATACTTTGCTGCTCTACATCCAAGCCAGCACTCGGTAAGAGGAGAGCGTTGTGAGGAAAGTGTCACGATTGCTTTTCTGCACACTTGGTGTTGACTTGAATAGAACTACAGTGTGATCTTGATGTGCAAATGTGTATCTGGAATCCTGCATAAGATCCCCTAAAGAGAGAGTTTTAAAATGTTGCCGGGTCAGAATTCTCCAAATCTTAGTATGGTAACTAAAAAGCAATTGTATTTTTTGAATTCTGTGAATTTTGAGCCCTGTTTATTTCACAGATAACACTTGAAAAATTTGTAAGAAACTATTTAACAATTTTATTTCACTTGAATATTAAAAAGGATAAGCTAAATATTAAACTTCCTGAACATTTCAGCTGAAGCTATCACGATAGTTGACTTGGAATAAAGACAAATATTGATTTTACGGAGGTCTTTTGTACGGTTTACTAAACTCAGTACTTAGGGGGCGTGAGTATGCTGAAAACAGAATAAAGTAAGTGAGAATTTAAAAATAGTAGATGACAAAAAGAAATATTAACTAAGGTACTATTCAATCCTAGCAGTTAGAAATTCACTTAATCGTTTTTCAGAAGATTAGATTAAGCTTCCTTAATCACGACAAAACAAAGGTGTTCGAACGAAAAGAAGGAACATAAGACCGTTTAGCATGAAATTTAGAGAACAGGGAATCTATGAGAAATTATAGGTGTGTTTCCACACAAGGCATAGAAAGTGTTTGAAGAAAAAAATTCTGAAACAACAAAAAAAAATTAAAAAAGAAAGACAGATGTGCTGAAAGAAGGACAGCATTGAGCCAAAATAGATGGTCTGTGACATAACAGAATACCTATTCTATTTTACAAAATGAAGACCAACCTAATCTATAGCTCAGGACCTCGCATCCCATCCCTAGGAGTGCTAATTCATTTCAGTGCAATAGTTTTAGGACCCTGGGTGGTTCATCACCTCCCGGGTATCCTTTTCAAACAAGTGGGTATTATGAGTTAAGAACTGTGATACTGAATAGGTACGCGCCAGTTTTTGATCCGTCAAATGAATTTATTTACCCTGCACTCAGGCTTCCTTGAACACAAAGAGAGGTATATAAGTAGCCATTGATGTTTGTTTACACAGGCATCCAACTCTTAAATTAGGATAAAAAGGAAAATGAATGGGACAGAAGAAAGATCATGCTAAAAGCAAGCCTTCAAGAGCAGAAAAATCAATTTTAAATTTTTAGTAGAACACAATACAGAATGCAGTACATTAAAAATAAATTACTGCTTTTAAAATGTGAAATTAAAACATTTGGGATGGATATTAAGACCACACAACCAAATTTGAAGAAATGCTTTACAGATTAAACGCAGGGATGAGGATTGTGTATTTTTCAGCTGTAGTGCTCTAACTGTACTGCCTGCCTCCAAGTCGCTGACTCACTTTTGCTCGGTGACCTGAGGCACAAGAACTGCTTCAAGAACACATTTTCGTTGTCAAGTTGTATGAAGAATTGGAACAGCCTCGTAGGCTAATATGGGAAATTACGCCTTTGCTTTATTGCCCAATGTAACATTTATTGCCCAATGTAACATTTATTGCCCAATGTAACATTTTGGTTGGTCTTATGAGCCACGAATACAAAAACAGCAGACTGATGGCAGGCAGAATGCTAAGAAAAATTATTTTCTTTGATAGAATATGACCAAAATTGCCTATTTGCTTAGAGTTTAATTTGTCTATGTGGGACTTATTGCACAAACATTGAAACCCTTACAAGTTACCTCAAGAAAATTTCTAACTTTGGCATCATCGATCACTTCGCTAACACAACGCAAGAGAACGAACGGTAGCCTAGCATTTTATATTTTTAGGTTTTATCATCACTGTTTATTTTGAAAAAAAAAATAATTTTCAACCAATCCATCGAATAAAATGCTCAGCGAGATCTGCAATATATCGCCACATCTACTGTGCTGTTGAAAATTCAAGTACTGTGATTATCTTGAGTAGAAAATAGCCTACATAAAACATTGTGCTCTCACTTTGAGTGTCATTCGCCTTTCAGGAAATGGGTACCATTTCAAACAAAATGAGTAAAACGTCAGTGACGCAAGTTTTGTTCCATAGTCTAGTTCCCCCTGTACTTAGACAGATTTAAAGATTTTCTTTCCTTTCATGTGATGCAAAGAAAATACATGGGTATGACACCAAAATTAAAGCGAAAAGCTGCTTCTCAGTTTTTTCATTCAATTAGAAGCAAGGCAGCTCATTCAGTCCAAGCTTCACGTGAGGCCTAAACTGAAAAAAGAGCGTGGTGTTCATCTCGTTAATGAAGGTAAAGAAATGATCCCGGGAATTGTGGCCGCACATTCGTCATCTCAGTACATCTTTCTACACAAAATACGACTTAGAGAACATCACCACGAGCTTCTCCCGCTGTATTTAGAGTAAAATTAAACTTTTAGTTTCGAATTCCAGTGGTAACCTCATTTTTGATATCAGCAGTCACTTCACTTGACGTTTGTTCAGAGTAACTGAAATAACATGAGTAATTTCCGTAAAATTTAAGAAAGCTCGCTGTATATTATTTTACGTGATTCCTCAGTACAGAAAGTGAATGCTCTTTCGAAGCAAATGAGCGGTGCTCCTTATGTGTGTGAATGTAACATGTGCAAAATTTGTTCGGATCATTCTATATGATATACACCATTCATTGTGCGTACTTGCATCACTTAAATAAGATAAAAATGTAAATATAACACACATTTCGTGTGAACAGGATGCATTCCCACACAAAGTGAAGCCTAAAATACTATGAAGCTAGGCGTAAGAGTTACTATCCAATGAATTTAAAAACTATAAAACAGAACGAAATTTTGCTGAACGTCTACGGATATTACAACTAATATTTCAGTAACTTGCCTATGCAGCTCGAAAGAATTTGTTTTATGACCATGAAATGTAGAATTAAGGGCTACATTCGATTTAAACATTGTGAATTGGGAAAGATCAAAGGAATAAATTCCAGAATACCCTGTGGTTGTATTTAATTTCAGGCTTGCTTTCAATTTATTTTAATAATGTGTGCAATCTGTAGGAATGATGGGTATCAAATTAGAGGGAAAAATTTGTCAAAAATCGGAGATGATTCAGAAGAACGACAAATGCATCCTTCATGAAACGAAGAAATGTAATTTTGATCACCCCTTCCTTCCGATCATTCTGACGTCCTACTAACATTAGTAAAATCTTCTCTGAACGCTTCATTTGACATTAAGAGTTTAGAAATTCTATGCATCTAATCATTACTGTGTATCATCAATTTCATTTCAGTATTTAACATTGAATGTGGTTGCATTAGCATAAACATGCAGCTCATAACACATGCATTCGATGGTGAACTTTCACAAAGCCGTAGATATATTGCCAACAGCGGGAATATATCTACAGCGAGATATATTGCCAACCGCGGGAAACGAAATTAGTTGCTTCGTCGTCAAATGACAAACTTTAGAAACAAAAAATTAGTGTTTATTCTCAGATTTTGGAGATTTTAGCAGTTTGATGAATTTTTTCCACATACACACGCTTAGCTTTATAAATCAATGGGATTTCACATATTCAGGACAGAATAGCTAATTATAGCAACTGAGTGTTGTTAGGAGTTACCATGGCTAAAAGATGACCTGGTGGTCTATCCCGCATTGATCTGAAGAAATTTTTAACCATGTGCTGCATTCAAATAAATGTTATTGTGCCGGAGGAAATTATTGTTGAATCATTAATGCTCGCCATAATGTAATTAACGAAAAAATCACGTGACACATCATTCAAACCTTAACAGTGTAGTTTCCATTCATTAAAAGAATGAAATACCCCAGAGGAAATCAATACTACTTCTCAGTTACCAAAAGTTATACCAGAATACACAACGCAGCTCCATCTCCGAGCAAAAAGTTGGAAACATGTATAAATTCTGATGACTATTACCCCCCCCC
>JACJUY010001590.1:67680-83254 GCA_014220935.1 Platorchestia sp. MABIK
CATTTGTGACCATCATCGGCCGAAAAGAGCGACGCAGGATCTAATTCTGTTAGGACTCCATCTTTAGGAACCGCTCTGAGCTCACATCGATTAACGGACAAGCTGTCTTTTGTCGATGACTCTGTCTGCCACTTCGTCCCAAATGAAAGAAAAAGAACTTATTCTTCCATCATCGATTACGGTTTCTATTATGCAAACAAGCAAGCGAGCATTGATTCAACGTTGGTTTTCGGAACCGTTTTCTCTGTAAATGCTTGAGAGGGACTAGAGAAAATCATTTTCCAGGAACATGCAGGGGAAGCTATTTTTTTTGCTCCAGTGTGCAGAAAATGTAATGGGGACATATCTGTTTAATTTTTAGGTAATAAAATATATAGTATCATGTGACGGTTCAGGGTGATCTTATTCAATTATTATATTCAAATTCAGATCAAAATACTGGGTTCAGTTATAAAATGATCGTTCACTTCTAATATAACAAACAAAAATAATACGTCATTCAGCATGAAAATTACGTTGCCCCTTTAGGGATAAGATTAGAGAACTTAGTTTAAGCCTCTTGAACCTCTAAAAAAGATGTTTCAAAGAAATAAAGTATGAGGGCACTACTTAGTATGGAGTGAAGCGAACGCGGAATCTGTGTAGAAGGTGTGTTCCTACATAACATCCCCTGCTCACAGAACTGTCTTCTCAATAGAAAGTTAATAAGGCAGTTCATGAAACAAGATATAAAACGAAGAAAAACAATAGATGCTGAAATACGAGTCATGAAAGGAAACTACGTTGCACCTGGAAAAAAAAATACATAAAAATACACGAGTAATCGCCGAAGGACGAGTACATTTCATGGGACGCCCTGTGTATTTCAAGGAATATGTCCTGAATTTTTTCCCTGTGGTTTAAAATTCTCCTAATGAGACCGTTAATCGATGATTCATGCGAGATCAAACAGAATCAATGCTCCCATTTTTTTCACGATAGGCTGAGAACGAGCAAAAAGTGTTGTATTTATCGACTTATTTTATATTACTTCTAATAGTCGGTTTTAGATTAAATGTTGGTTTAAGCCTCCCTAACCGCAAAAAAGCGTTCCAAAGAGAACAAGAGGATGGCACCATTTAGCATGAAAATAAGGGAATGCTGAACCTATGCAGAAGGGGATAGAATCAGTAAGCTGAGGAAGATGTTTATGAATTTAAGATAGAAGTTGAAGAAGAAAGTAGCATGTGCTGAAAGACAGGACAGCAGCGAACCGAAAAAAGATGGTCTTTAACGTGAAAAAACATTTTTTTCAAAAAAGGAAGGCTCCTTCCAACACGGGCTAGGGGTTTATGAACCCCTAGCCACAACGAAAGTGTACGTAAGTGAGGAAAATGGAAGCCACATTTAAAACTGAATTGAGAGAATAAGGAATCAATGCAGTAATATATACCCTCACAGAATTTCGTGAACATTGAATCAGCAAAATTGGAAGATATTAATGAAACAAGATAAAACCGACGCAAGTAACAAGTATTAGAAAAGGACTGAAGTGAACCGAAAGATGATGGTCTTTAACAAAACAAAATATCAATTCTGTTGCGAGAGTGAAAGGAGAAAATGCGAACCTACCCTTAAGCTTGGAAGCGTCCAGTAGCTAATTTCAGTAGATGCATTAGTTCTATACTCCTGAGAAACACAATGAGAGCTGAAGAAAGGGAATAAATTTTAATCAAAAACAACTTGTCTCACAGATCATTTTTTTATGAAAATAAAATGAAAAACTGAGCATTAATTTTGGACAAAGTTAGCATCGGGCATATTAGACCTTGAATGAAAACAAGCATCTATTCTTAAGTAACTTAAAATAGCGCCTAAATGTTCAATTAACAATAATCCACGATCAGGTGATTCGTGGAACGTAGCTATTATTCTCTAACGAGAGAATACTCCTTGAGGTGGCACAAAATGGTGAGGCAAGTGTTCACATCATGCACTCAGCAAAGACATGAACATGAAAGATGATACTCAGTGAAATGTTATCTTGACGCATTATAATCGGAGAAAAAGTGTTTTTCTAACGGCACGCATTGCATTCGTGAGTCAGGACACAAAGCGGACGATGCGTTTAGTGTTAGTCACAAAACACGGCAGAGGCGTGTCTTGGTCGATTCTAATGCTGGTGATGACGTTCAAATTGCAGAGGCGATCAAGAGAACTGATCGCTTCAGTTTTTCTCATTTTCTTACATCGTAACGAGCACTACGTGCGTACATTGAGTAGAAGTTTTCTTCACTATTTTCGAGTCTTTTCGTCCATCAACTCGCATGTCTAACTACTGATCTCAGTCATGTCAGAATCTCAAGTTACAACTATTTGAAATTTAGTTTGAAATTCTCAATTTGTTGAATAACAATTAGGAATTACACAAGTTCTTATAAAATACTTACTCATTCCTTCCTGTCAATCAAACCAAAATTAATTTCAAATATATAGATTTGCAAAGTCGTGAAAATTTGTATGATTACATGCAGTAAGTGAGCTCGTCTTTACGTGCAGATAAGCTAGCCTCCCTAACCCAAACAATGGTGTTCCAAAGATACGAAGGAGGAGGGCACCAAATAGTATAGAGTTTTGGGGAGCAGGGAATTTAAATACAAGAGATGTTCCTATTCAAAACTCCCAGCGCACAGAAATGAAAAGTTAAGATATCAATTTATGGAACAAATTAAGATTTGAAGATCAGAGTGATAGCTACTCGAAAAAACGACAGAATGAAGAGAAAACAAATGGTTCATAACAAAACAGAAAATTGATTTTATTTGGACAATACGGAGGCTTACCTATCCGTCAGCGTAGGACCTCTCATCTTCCCCATAGGAGAGCTAATTTACAAAAAAAAACAATAATTCTATACTCTGAATGGGACGCTGAATTTACGGCAGTAAATTGTGTCGTGAATTTTCTCTAAATTAAAAGATTCCCACATTAACATCGAAAGCCTCAGAGATAAAACCATAAGATTTAAAAAAAATGAATTTGGTCTTATTTTAATTTACTATTTCGAAGGTAAATTTGCAGCGCATTTTCTCTATAAAAAATTCTCCTTCAATTTACTGTCGCAGGCGTATGTAAAAGCTGTAAACCTTTTTTAGATTTTAATTGTTCTGTTGCTCGGATTCTCGAATGACAGTCCGCGAGTGTTGTTAATTTATTACCAATTCAAGCTCGAAAATATTCCACATTTTTTAGTTTCTATTGGATTGGCATTTTCAATTTATGCAAGATCACGATACATCAAAACATATGGGAGTAGGTTACACACGTGGTCAACTAATTTTAAACCTAAAAGCGGAATCCATATTAATACATATTATCAAATTGATTTACAAATATTACTTCGTTTGTTTTTACTTCGGCGTTTAAGAGCAAGAAAATGAATACAGAACAATTCGTGAAACGTAATCAATTAAAATCGTTATTCAGATATACTGCAAGTTTGATCAACCTCTCAAGGAAGCTAATTATTTGCCTCCATGGGCAAGGGTTCACTACAAAATCCGTCAATCATAATTTTTCAAATACAAGAATACTAGAGCGCATAGCGTCTCTAGAACAATGAGGAACAATACCCCACATTGTGTGAAGAACTGGTGCGCTGGAGTCAAGCCAAAATATTGAGCTAATGGAGAATCCTAGGGTAAATATCGCTTTGTTTGGCTTCTGTTTAAAATTTTTGCTCGTGTACTCTCAGCTGTGCTAGACTGGCACATCTAAATTGAATTATTTCGTAAAAATACAATTCATACATTAATCATAAAAAAATATTTCAATACGTCAAAACATTCTGTGTACTTCGGAAAATTTACCCGAAATAAAAAAAAATGTTTTACATGGTTTATTACAAGTAATTAATGCTTCCTGAACGACACCAATCGTTTAGTTACCACCATCGACCATGCCTTTGAATTCAGGCCATGTCTTTGAATTCATTTCACTCTCAGCCCACGTCAATGACTTGCGTTAGAGGAACAATGTTTCGTAAAGAAACTCCGTCACATAAACCAACTCACATGCCGAACATTCGTACGTCGGGCTGATTCAGAACATGCCCGTAAATTTAGATTACAGACCCAACTTGGACCGACCGTTCGAGCTTCAAATCAACCTCCGTTTAAAATGAAGTTCTACGAGGAGTCGGGCCCTAGAGCAAGGTTTATCGAGTTTCCATGTAGGTCCGACACGGTGCCAAACTGTGTGTCCTGCTAAACTTCGCTTCCCGCCGAAGTTGACATCGATCTTTGTCTTAAGTTGTTACAATACTCAATCGTGCAGAAGCAATATTGCAACAGGCATTCACCTTGATAAATACTCAGACTTAGCCCCCGTAGCACATTAAAATAACGTCATGTTGCACAGCTCAACTTTACACACACTTGACTAAATCGAGCCAAGTTTTGGCAGGGAAAGAGCATGTAGATTCAGATCCCGAGCTCCGTATTATAAATGCATTACGTTAGAAGTGGCTATCACTCAGCCAGCGGAAGCTGTTCGCTCTGCTTCTCCGTTTTAAATGTGTAAAGAGTATGGAATTGAATGATGTTCTAGGAAAGCCAAAAGACAGTGACTGTTATACTAGCAACTCAAAAATTTTCCGTATTATTCCAGTTGAAAACAAATGAAGTGCACATTCACCAGAAAAACCGCATGCTCTAGAACTTAATTGAAACGTTATTAACATTTATTCATTTTAATGTAAATTGAAAATTTAATAATTTATGGCTATTGTTGAAGCCAAAGTAACTAAAAAATCAATTACGATAAATTTATGTCAGCTCTGCAAAATCAGAAGAATGTTCAAGTATTAAACATACCTGCAACAACTAAAGCATTTCAGCTTCTTCGTGCAAGTGAGAGAGTAGGTATAATATTTTAATATAACGTTTTACTGTAGTAAACCAAATTTTAAAGAAGAAAAGTCGGCTATTTCAGTACAAGGAATTTTCGTTAAATTTTTCGTAACAGATTTTTAACACACGTGTTAATAGATAGTTGTTGATACATGAGTGGAATTATTGCGAATCAAAAAGAAAACTTATATAGAAAGCAGCAAATGAATAACTGCTTTAGAAATGCGTATGAATGATGCGAGTGTAAGTGGGAATGCAAAATGTTTGAAGAAATAAAAAGAGTTGAGGTGAGATCGGCAAGCGACGTAATTGATAAGCCATGACCCGGATTTCTGAAATTAATCAAACAGATCAAGATCCAATCGAGCTCCAAGCAGTCCCCCGGGTTATTGAGATATTCAGCTAATGAGGAAAAGATCGAAATTACCTATTCGCAGGTGAATAAAATAATTCACTCGAGTGAAACTGCTTGATTTACTAACACAGCAGCCACAACATTGTAATTTCAATTGAAAACAAGATAAACACCAATCATATATTATTTTAAACGAAGAAATTTTGTCAAATTGACTGTGGTGGACACAATAAAGGAATATTTACATCAAAATGTGTTGAATTCACATGCGTATTTTCTGCTCTCTAAAGATTACCTCACTGTATTGCCGGAGAGGCTCAGAGGAGAAAAGCTTGAGCAAGACCGTATTTTCTGTACCAACTTAAAGAAGAACTCAGTGGCGTCCCCGGAATGAATTATCGACAAGAGATGCTACAAATAAGGAGATGCATCGCAGTTGGGGGCGCCGAAGATGAATAGCAGCGCTCTGAATTCGGGACAGTCAAAAGAAGCAAAATGCACGCGCTCCTGTAAATGATGCGAGAAAATGCAACAAAACTATCGTCATTTCCCTGCGTCGACTGAGCAATGCCCAAGAACGACGCCAGACCTGGTGGGATGAACGATTTGAATCGTGGCGTATGAAATGGGCGTTTTGAAATAAAACTGTGTGACGCATGAAAAGGGTGTTTCAAAATGAGACTGTGTGATGCATGAACCGGGTGTTTTAAAATGAGACTGTGTGACTTTTTGAACGAGCGTTTCAAAATGCGACTGTGGGACGTATGGAAAGGGCGTTTTGAATATGTGACGTATGAAACAGGTGCTCTAAAATGAGACTACGTGACGTACAGAACGTGAGTTTAGAAATGAGACAGTGACATATGAAAGAGGCGTTTTGAAATGAAACTAAACTACATTTGAGAACATCAGGAAGCGAGATTGTTTGCATCAAATTAAAGAACTGGAGAGATGCACAAGATTTTCCGCAGGTGCCTACTAATGAAAGAAATGTTCAAGTACAATGGATGGTGTATTGGTGCGGCTGCTGGTGCCGCTGCTGCGTAGGGAGCAGCTCGTAAGCTGTGGCTTCAAGAGATAGCCTCCACTCGACAACGGAAAAAAATTCTCCTTCACTTATTATTTGCTCCTAGAAATATATTCCGATTTCTATTTTTTATTGCAAAAGTAAACGTTTTGATAGACAATTCTGAATCCCTCCTCGAATTGCAAATTTATTTTCCTCTGAGTTAAACGAAATTATAAAATTCAACCTTGAAAAATATACACCGAATTTTTCAACAAAGATTCACAACGCAAAACTTTATTTAAAAAAATCATATTTTGTATAGAAATGAAAATTTTAAATAAGAAATTCATATACTTGCCTGACTCTCTGCAAGGAAACTTTTCAATTATTTCAATGTGCTCCAAATAATGCTGATCGCATCACTGACATGAATACGTGTGCGCAAGCGAAGCAATAGCAGCGACATCTTGATCCATAAAATATTTTTCCCATATTCCCATCTGCACCTGAACGACAGAAGATAACCAGTTGGTAACACGGGAGAAACGATATTGTTTCGCAACACCCGTTCTGTTCCCATATTCGTCGCGAGATGAACGCACTGTTCCAATATCTGGGACCAGTCAACACCAACTACCGCACAAATGCTTCAATTTCAAATACAACCTTGTGTATCCGTAACAGTAAACAGTATCCTTAACACAGTAATCTTCTGCCGCAACATGGAAGTGTTATGCAGGAAAATGTGTCATAGGATCCTATTCGTCTCGACTAGAGCAACTTTTAGGAGCAGATAAGTTAGACCAGTTGGTTTAAGTCTCCCTAACATGAAAAAAGTCCATCCAACTAGAGGAATTATGAAGGCACCATTTAGGATGAAGTTAACACGTTCACTGCGTTTCCGCTGTTGTTAACGGTTGGTTTGGTTAGGTTGTAAGTAGCAGAATAGGGAAATCGACTTAACTGCTCGACACTTTTTTATCGTTCCAAAGAAATATGTAAATACAATTACACGATAACACTTAACGTCGTATGAGAACCGTTATATTTTAGAAAGGTAGCGAAATCGACGAAATGTCACTTATTTATACCGGTACGCGAACGAACAATTTACCGACTTGTACACATGTGGCTCGATACGCGGGGAACGTGTTAAGAGAATGCGGAACCTATGCACAAAGTGCATAAAATAATCAAATTGGGAAAGAAGTTTACGAAACAAGATTAAAGTTGATAGTAGGTGGTGAAAAACTATACAGCAGCGAACCGAGAAAAGATGGTCCTTAACAAAACATGAAGCATTTTATTTCAACAAAAAGAATGTGTACCCAACAACTCGGACCAACCATTTTCTCCTTAGGAGCGTTAATTTCCATTGATACAATAGTTGTTTCCCTCTGAGGGGAGGGGTGTTAGTTGCAGAGGCGCAACTGAAAGAGCATCTATAAAACCTAAATTTAAAGCAATAAGAAACTGGAACACGATTTTGGAATTTTTCACCGAGCTGTCGAAGTAATGATACTTCAATTTTGCTAGACTAAAGGGAAAAAACTCATTTGATGATCAGGAGCAATACGGATACCAAAATAGTCCTAACTGTTTTTTTCATTTCCAAGTTATTTTTTATAAAAAATTGCAGTGAATCTGTGGAACAAATATTTCTCGCACGAATGCAAATAACCTTAATTTTTATGACTGATATTTGGCTAAGATAGATCAGATTAAATGAGATTTTGTGTGTGTTTATGCCTCCCTGATCCCAGAGAAAGAGTTCTCTTGAGAGTAAAGAGGAAGGCAGCATTAAGTATGGAATGAAAGGAACGGGGTCCTTATGCCGAAGATGTGTTCGTAAACCCTACTCATACAAGGAGCGGGAATGAAATAAGCTTATGAAGCAAGATGAAAGTTCAGGGAGAAAGTATAGAAGCTCACACGGTGAGTAGGGATTCGAAAATTCGATCGTTCATAACAAAACAGAAATCTCATTTCATTTGAAAAAAATACCAAATCTTCAGCCTGAGACTTCGATCGCATCATGGCCTTGGGAGAGCTAATTTCAATAGATGCAATAGCTACATTCTCATGAGGGATCATTTTGCTTAGTGCCCAAGCATGTATATTCCCAATTGAAAATTATAGTCTCTTCCCAAATGAATTACTTCTGCTTATCGCCTCTAATTCTCATTTTGCCTTATTCGATACTGCGCTCACTGGCTGAGCTAACACCTGACGGCTGCACTAATACTGTTAAGTAAACAACGAATTTACCTGTGTTTCCATCACTTTTTTATATTGCAAGGTAACATTTTTGGACACTTTGAATTTTAGAGCGATCTTGGCGAACAATAATGTCATTTTTACGTAATTACGTTTTGTGAGCCAAACCAACTCAAGTGCAACAAACCACAAATGTTCCACTAATCATTTGGGGACTGACTGAGTTCAATCAATCTACATACAGATACATACAAATACTATACACAATACTTGCAATTTTTTACGTCGTTATCAATGTGCATACAGAAACTATGCACAATGTGCAATCGTGGATACCTAACGACTGCAGCCTCGCGCATCTGTGGAAACAGCCATGAAATACGAGTGCACGCACCTGCTATGTTCGCCGTGTTGTAAGGGTACAGTCCCAGACTCCGGGATTTCT
Organism: Platorchestia sp. MABIK; assembly: GCA_014220935.1. Taxonomy (NCBI): domain Eukaryota; kingdom Metazoa; phylum Arthropoda; class Malacostraca; order Amphipoda; family Talitridae; genus Platorchestia; species Platorchestia sp. MABIK. The sequence goes on from JACJUY010001590.1 coordinate 76,596, forward strand.
CGCGCCACAGACTGCGTGGATTGAGAGGCTGGTTTAGCACAAAGCCTGCGTCTTGTCGGGAGCCACTTGCAATGACAAGGTCTTCATTTCTTGGAGCAGAATAAATTTCATTTTCGACCCGAGAGCTGACAGAGGCAACGTGGATAACACGATGATTTGTCCGCGAGTTTCCAGGCTGGTCGTCGTCTTCATCAGATTTTCGATTTCGTCTGCGAATTTTCCTGCTCAAAACGGACCGGCCAGCGGCAAAATTCATGGCATTCGTCGAGTGACCGCATCGGACGTGAAGTTGCACAACCAAAGATCTTCCCTGCAGTAGTGCATTTCATTTGCCACCCTTTTGTGAAGGCTCAGAGCACGCTTGGCTCGTGGTAGAACGACACAAGTTACCTATGGTCAAGTAAAACCATTTTTGAAGTTTTCAAGGCAGATTCAGGTAATAAGAATCGATTAAACGAAAGTAAAAGTGTTCAGACCATAGCTGTAAAACTTTGAAGAGTCTCTACTATTACCATTTCACATTGTTGTTCCAGAAAAACATACTGTGAGCACCGAGTTTTCGCTTTCATGTTCTCACTTCAGAGGATATACATAATGAAATAAACTTTTCAATGAAGATAAAATGAAATTTATTTTTTCGATGCAATTTGCCCATCTGTCAGTGGTGTGCATGCAAAACCTGAAATTCAATTACCTGTAGAAGAAATTAATTTTGTTTCCTTGTAACTGTAAGGTCCTGCGAGAAAAAAGTTGAAAAATTAGCGATACTAATCATGTACGCAGTAGGAACCTAAATTTTTACAATTAAGTGAGGAGTCAAATCACCTAAGTAAGTGTTCAACACAATGATAAGATAGCATGCTAGCTAACGATGGACCCACTAGCGTCTTCGTTGTTCGTGTACGTGTATAATTGAATTGCACGGGGATGAGTTTCTTATATCCGTAGAGATTGATCCGAAATTTTATCCCTTTAATCGTCACGTCAAATTAATTTCCTTTTGTGTTTTGAATGTGCCACAAGGAGACAAACTCGATATTCTGCCAGACTTGAAACAGGGGCAAGTCGTTGGCTCAGGGGCAACTGTAATGCTGACAGAGGAGTTCTGTAACGGGACACTAGCTACAGTACCTATTGAAATGGCGCTGACGTAGCGTTTTTATTCTCACACGTTTCTTGAGAGTAGTTATTTTACGTACCAGTACTGACAAATGACGTATTTTTATGGCCTTCGTAATGACATTTATGGTGAGAAAAATACAATTTCAATTTAGCTTATTAACTTCCACTCGTCTCCTTAAACGTAAACGCGACAAACTTGGCCACGTTGAGGAATTTAAACTAAAATGAAATAAGGAAATAGGTTTAGTGAAAATCACACAAATCAGATATTGAGACGGGATACCTGAACTCAGCATACATCCTCGAAGAACTATTTCGACAGGCAAATCATAATGCATTAATTAGAGTATTGATTGTAATGTTGAAGCATCTTTCTACACAGCTAAGCTGGAAGATACATATTGCGGCCTACAAAACTTGAAGAATGAAAAAATGTACATCATTGGCACACACCGAGTCAAATCACATTACTGCACACATTTCAATTACAAGGATACAACAAACGCTTGTACGTTGCGTATAGGCCAGAGACGAGTTTTTAAAATTTGAGACGCTGTTTCGTAGCAAAGTGAATCTTCAAAAAAATTTCCTTAAAAGCTCCGCAATTTGTTTTAGTTAGAGTAAATCTACAGGGTATCCCATAAGTGTTCTCATCCTTCGACTGACGATTTCTTATGCATTTTCTGGCTTTGTTTTGGGTACTGCTAAATTTTCTTTCGTGACTTAAGTTTCTAAAATTTATTGTTACTTCCGTGTACTAAACTCATTTTTGATTAATACCCATGCCAATAAACAAATGCATCAAAACAAAACACATGATTATTGGCCAGTCAAAGTGAGTACGTTTTTTAGGGATACTTTGGATCATCATTACCACTGGAAAATAAATCAAACTCAGAAATCTGTTCCAGTAAAAAAAAAATTAGTTGAATAAGCCTTGTGCTTCCATTCCTGCCTCGCCTGAGTAACAAGTCATCATTTCCTTCGCTGCATTCATTTTTTTGCTCTGAAACTAGCGATCTGTGCACTAAATGACGCGAGTGCCATCAGATGTGCACGGACGAAACATTTGAAACAGTTAATCAATTTGACAACTTCTCATTGTAGTTATAGCTGACTCTCGACAGCGCCATCATCGCACGCCATGACAAGCACGTCAGAGCTGCAGACCTAATGGTCACTCTAAGACAAGTTCGCTTATGAGGACCACAAACATTCTGCGCGTGAATAACCTATGGTTATTGATTGCTTGATGACGAGGCTCAGCAGTTGAACAGCAGTGAGAAAACAATGTCACTGCAGCTGTAATGGTGACACCAACAATGGGATAATTAGTTATATGAGCAGTGGATATACTAGATGGGGTTATACAACCACTGCTTTTATAACCACTACACACTCATTGAAACGTTCTACGAGCATTGTGGTTCAGGTCATAGTTCTGAAAGAATTACTTCAATTGAAATATTATCAATGCCAGTTTTGGGAGCTGCAGTCATCCGTAAAGTAAAGTTGTAGCATAAAAATTAATTTACTATCAGTTCAGTCCATCATTCCCATAAACGAGAGGGAACCTTTCTAGAAAAGTTGAGATGTAACACTACCTGGAGATCCGGCTTTTATGTTCCATTAATTTCAAATTGCTGTCACTGCTCTAAAGAGCGGAACTTATATGTTCCCTTATGAAGGCATCCCCGACCTCAAACACAGACAATTTAAAAAACTTCTTTGAGCCTCGTGAAGAAACGAACTCTTCAACACGTGAGTGGGCTGCTCATAGGACACGTCGCAAGTCCCATCACTCACACTATCTAATCAGAAACGGCCACCAATGCCGCAGAAAATCTCACAACCGGGAATTTTTTCAACAGATTAAATTGAAGAATCTCAGGCTCCGTTTGTTGACGTTATTTACGCTAAAAGAGAAGATGAAATCCACTCCTACCCTTGTTGCTGCTGAAGAAATCTTGTACCTTCACATTGCTTGTGTGCTTTACTGTTTTCACGTTGTATCGGGTACGTGTAGAGACGCATCTGAGCCAGTTCAATCTCAAATTTTTATATTTCCTCACGAAATCAAGCGGTTTCTTCTTCATTGCTCAAGTGAAGCAGGACTTCTCGGCGGCATGTGGAGCTAGCATTTTCTCACTCGTCTGCACCTGATATTGTTCTCACAGCTACGTTTTCAAGGTGCTTATTTCCTCTTGTGAGGATGAAAGCTCTTATGGTTGTACCTATAATTTCTCCATCTCGCATGTTGTCTCAGTGAACAGAAGTTTTTTTTAGAGGCATCAGAGTTTACCTTTCTTGAGGCACGGTATCGGAAAGACGGGTGACGATTATCTTTTTCAGGTCTTAAGTGGCCATCGTTGTCACCAGCAGATTTGCACCCGCACACTCATTGAACAATTGTATTAAATGAGGGTTTAAATGTGAAAACTTATTCAGGTAATTTTTTTGTACGGGTGTTTATTAGAAAATTATTTTCTTCTGCGTTCATGCTCGAACCACGGAATATTTTTTAATGTTACGATCAACTGGAAGATTCAAAGTTGAGCAGAAACAACTTTGAATAAAGCGAGACATGAGATAAAATGAGGAACCTAATCCGATGCTTGTCTTCTAAACGTTGAAAATGGCGACTATGTTAAAGGAACCTTCGCCGAACAATTTCCCCTCATTTATAGGAGGAAGCAATAGGTCACACAGCAGAATCATCAATGTTCACGCAGACAAACGAATACAAGCTATGGGGAGAGGCGTAAAACGTCTCTCGAATTTCGCTCAAAAGATCCAAAAAAAATGTCGACGTAAAATACGCAATGAACCTGCGGAGACTCGCATAAAATATGCCATGCACGATGTCGTATGCGAATGCACAATCAGAAGAGATCGGGCTTGATCACAATGATGGGACACCCTACAACAGTTGGAATGCGGTGGAAAAAGACAAAAATGTGATTGCTTTAGCTGAATCAAACATCAGGAACGTTTATGTTAGAAGGGGTGGGTATGGGTATGAAGTTTGTATAGTATCGAATCTCGCGAACGTAAAGGAAATCTGCGACGCGCAGAGTTCATTTTTAAATTAAGTATTTAGGTGGCCGTGTCACAAACAGAGAAATTAATTAACAGGCAAAAACGCGTAGTAAGTAATTATTCACTGTTGGAAATTTTATCTTACAGCTCGTTAAGTAGAAAGTTCAGAAAATTGAACCGTATTAAAGATGTCATGTTCATAATTGTAGGTGATAGAATGCCATAACCTAGAGACAAATTATATAAACAAAAGTAACCCTAATGAAATTTTTTCGAGACCATTGGGGTATTTTAGTTTTTGAGGATGAAAAACCGAAGTATTTGAATTTTTTGAGGATTAATTATGTTAAGAAGTTCACTAATGATGATGGTGAATTATTAGGGGAAAAATTTAAAATGTAAACGGGAAGGGCGAATTCAAAATCAAAATAAGTGTTATTAAATTATGATATGTATATGAGTGACAATTGTTTAACTAACCTGTTATGGAATATAAAGCTTAGAAATAGAGTAATATGTATCTATGGGTATAAACATAAATTAATTTTAGAAAATTAAGCAGCCTATAACTCTAACTTAGAAGTATAAAGTATTTTGAAGATCACTCTACAGTTATGTTGAGAACAAAAATGCAGAGAAATCAGGCCCAGTTCAACTTTTTCGCCGAGGCATACATGTTTTCCGCCACCCGAGCGATTTTATTACTTGAGCGACGAAAAGCACGTATCTACGCGGCGAAATGTTAGACTGGGAGGAACATCCGCTGTGAGTCTTGTAATCCTTGATAGCCACAACGATTCTGAACACAACACGCAAGCGATCAATTCAAAAATTGAAGTAAGAAATAAACTTTAGAGAACGAACATCTGGATAAACCCACTAGAAGAAATGTGAAATTACTTGCGTAACGGATGAATCATCGTATATCGTAGTTTTTTTTACTTTCAACTTTTACCTGAAAAAATTTTAGCGTTAAAGTCATGGTTCATGGTGGAGTATTCAATTTTTTTGTTCTTTAATGCACAGAATGGCCTTACGTGCGCTCATATTTCGAATGTTTACCGTAGAACTGTCACAGTTGGCATGTTTGCAACGGCACATGAATGACCTGCTAAGGTGTCAGTTATGCTATTAAATAATTAGCTAAAATAAAATAGAGTTAGCGCATTATTGTAATTAGTGATTGCGTGTCAGAGCAGCAATTAGGCACGAATATTTTTTAAATTTCCATGAGTGTATTGTGTTCAAGCAATTTGCTGTAGGAGTCACAGGTCTGATAGTCCAAAAAATGTCGAAAACAAGCCATTGGAAAAAGTGGCGTGGGACTGTGTCTTGCACCGAAACTTGGTGAGCACATGTTAATAACTTTTATTACTGGTTATTTTAGTGCGTACATTTCTCATATCAATGCTTTGTTATCTTAGTTTTGGAATGTCATTTAAATTGATTTGCGGAGGAAGACCATTCCTCATGGAGTGGTTAAAGCTTACGCTAATTAGCGAGCAATCATTTGTGACTCATCACCGACGCTCCTCGCTGTAATATTGTGAAGGTCTACATGTAACTTCTTGCGGTGAGTGTTCAACACGATAAATTTTAGTACTCTAAGTCGAGTTACAAGGCTTCGAGGCTTTCCTAAACCGTAAAAAGATCAGCTTATGGTGAGATGCAGCTTATCGAAAGTTTCTTCTGAATAAGTTTAGGACGCTCAGTGAAACACAATGCATTTAGGAACGTGGAGTGGGGTGGCCACATTCATTACCTGGTCACTAGCTTCCTCAATTTTATTTTGAAGAAATACAAGGAAAATCTGTAGGTGAAATGGTGAGTAGATTTTTCACATGACAATTTTTCGGTACTTTGAAGCCACTGTATGTTTTTGTCATTATCCAAAGGATAAACAATCAAATGCACAAGTGATTAAAAATTCGTGCAGAGTAGTCGCACGGCAACCGAAAGGCTTCCGTAAAGCGAACATGTAGTCTGAACAATGAGAGGAAAAGTAATGAGTGAAGGCCGAAGATCTGCTAAATACCGTTTAAAAAAAAAGAAACAGTTTGTTTTAGAAGGGGCAAGGCTTCGACACATAACTGACAAGTTCTAGTCACATTTATGCTGAAGCACAACTGTAGAGAATACTCGCTTATAAAATTCTAAGTTTGTGGAAGCCTCCGAGGTGTGTAAAGTTTGAATTAATTTGATTACTTTGGTTGCATAATGAGTTTGAAGAAACTCTCACATCGAGCACTATATGTAATGGATGAGATAACAAGTGTTATAAATAAAAGTGCCAAGATACACGTCTTAAATCTCATTATTTATTTAGGAAAGTCATTGAATAAAAATTTATCTGAACGTTTCGACCTCGCTACTATAACACGCAAAGAGGGTAGGTTTCAAAGTTCTGTTTTCCGTAAGCAAACATTTACCGGGTTAGGAATTAGTTTTTTCAGTTTTTGTACATTCTCCTTCAAATTAAATAGCATCAAAACATTGTT
>JACJUY010001590.1:83461-95528 GCA_014220935.1 Platorchestia sp. MABIK
GGAGGTCGAAACGTTCAGATAAATTTTTATTCAATGACTTTCCTAAATAAATAATGAGATTTAAGACGTGTATCTTGGCACTTTTATTTATAATTCGAATATGCAGAAAGCAAACCACTTATATATATCCAGATAACAAGTGTCAACAGCTGAGCAAGCTGAATCACATGGACTACAAAATCCGGAACCTGAGATCCATCAGTATCTGAACTCCACAACGAGTATCAAAAATTTCGAAAAACGCTGCCTCGGTTCCGTATAACTCGCCATGTTGTATAAAATTCAGCCACACTAAACAAGCTTGCAGCGAGCTAGCCCTGATGTAGTCAGTACACTACTCGCTTAATTAAAATTTCAAAAATTCTGACCATCTTTTGCAATTAAAAATATATTGAGCCAACAAAAATTAAAAAAAAAACAGAATATTAACTCACAGACATAGAATAGTAAACGTTAGTGACTTTTAGTGACATTTTCATGTAATCAAATTATTCACTATGTCACTAATGTATCATGGTCTGAATCTATTGAAATTATTTTCATTTTGTTGCCATGTTTCATTATTTTCAGCTGTTCAAGTAATTTTTCTGTAGGAGTAACATGTTCTAAGGCAAAAAGGAGTCTAAAACAAGCCATTAGATCTAATATTGGTCAATTGAACTCAAATCTATGTCTTATACTGATAAATATCTCTACCTCTGGCCTATACACGACACTGTTGTGTATTGGATTTGCGAGTTGTGTCAAGACTATCCGAAATCAAATCAGCTTTCATTTTACTTGCTATGTTGATATCTTCCCTGCGATGCGGGAGTTCACCGTAGCAATTCAGTCCGTGAGGGTTGCCAAAATCTCTCGTATAGCATAGGAAAGCCATTTCAACGACATGATGTCCGATGGTAATGGAGGTGACCGATAGAAAATGGTCTTCCGATGTTGAAGGGCACGATAGTCCAAGATTTAACAGTAAATGCTTGTGTATGGATAAGAGAAGAGCAAGTGGAACACATGTACGTGGTCTGTATTAGCTGGCAATATAATTAGAAGTGAGATTAAAATCAATACTCCCACATAGTAGGATACAGCAAGCAAATTAAGACCAATATACACAGTTCGTTACAATTGGAATAGACTAGATTAGATGTTGGTGTAGGCCTCCTTAACCGTAACAAAGGCGTTCCAAAGAAGGAAAGGAAGAAGGCATCATTTAGTATGGAGTTGAAGAGAACGCGCAAGGTGCTTAGAAACATTAGGTTGAGAAAGAAGTTTATGAATCAAAATAAAAGTTTAGGAAGAACTAATAGGTGCTGAAATCCAGAAGAGCAGTGAACCGAATAGAGATGGTCCGTAACAAAAACCACAAAAAACTATCCTATTTTATCAAAAAGAAAGCCTACCTAACTCTCAGCTCGGGCCCTCACATTTCCCCCCTTGAAGTGCTAATTCTCATAGATACAATGGTTGCATCCCCTTGAGGGGGTATTTGTCAAGATACATAATTCTCAGCTGTTTGATCGAAGCGGCAGACCATTAGCTTCATTACATTCACAAAATGCAAAACGGGAGTCGTTTTTAGCAAGTATATTTATGGTAAAACATAAAACACTTCGTGGGATTCTAAAGACGTAAAGCATTTATGCAAAATGAAATTAACAGTTGGACATGCGCGCCAGCATTGACAAGCGCAAATTGGGAATTCAACTCAATATGTCATTCCTTACCTTCAGAAGTAGAAACACCAGCAATATTAGTCGCTCAAATAATTATAATCTGCTCTCTGAAATAACAAAGTTTTCTTTCCCTTCTAGAGACAAAAGTTGGGAGTTTTATATGAAATGAAGTCTAGGCTTCTTCTTGAGCGAAAGATGGAAGGAATGGAAGGAAAGAGGGATATTCGGTTGGCGGGAGAGTCCAGCTGAAGTGCACTACAGGGAACAGTGTCCCTCGTCGCCGCGTCCTCATGCACAGTTTGTCGCAACCGTAATGGAACAACACTTCTTTGTTGCTAATAAATGACTGCGTTGTGCTTCAGCATCTGTTGAGGCAGTATACACACGGCTGCGAGTACAGATGAGTATTGGGGGTTGCGACCGCTGGTTGTATTTCGAAGTGGAATATCGACCCAAGAAACAAAGCATGAATTTGCTTCGTGTATAAGAGTCTGATGATTTGTGGCATAAGGTTCCTTGATGCCTAACATCACCTACAATTGGGTATTCATGATACACTTTTCATCTGTCTCAGGTGATTACTCCGTCCTTGATGCCTAACATCACCTACAATTGGGTATTCATGATACACTTTTCATCCGTCTCAGGTGATTACTCCATCCTAGATGCCTAACATCACCTACAATAGGGTATTCATGATAGAGCTATTAAGCAACTTTGAATATCGCAAAATATGAAAGAATTCCTGGCATCTGAATTCAATAGATGAAATTAAAGGATGCTGAACCCTTCTCTTTTGAAAAAGATTTCCAGGATCGAATTAAAAAACGACGATGAGATTTTCCGTCACAGATACGAGGTTAAAATTTTTTGACGACCCTGAAGAAATTTATCAACGCACACATTCATCATTTACATTTTCAAAAGTGACATTATTAAGGCCTAACAATAATTCAACCCACATCAATGCAACTATTGTCCACGCAGCTTGAAAAAATGCTCAGCTTTGAAAACCTCGAAGTGCATTTTCAAAGTGCGCCGAAATTATTCCACGCAGAGCAAAGTGCACTCGGTTTTTACAATATACGTCGGAGGTATAACACTGTCTCGACAGCAATCAAGAGTGATCGTAGAAAAAATCTCGCCAGAAAATCCTTTTCGTGAGAATGGGCCGGCAAGTCCATCCGGTCTCCATCATTCACGGCCGTCGTATCGGAAACAGCCCTACGGAAGCATCGCCAACGGATTCTGACGCAAATGTGCTCAGCACAAGTCTTACACAACTCAGACCTGGGCATTCTTGTGCCTTGAATTTTGGGGCGCTGTTCCGAAGACATTAGCATCAGTGTTTTAAATTCGTGAGATTTTTACGGCAGTTCAGAAGACAGGAAACAATTCAAACGTGTGAAATTCACTCTGGTGGTAACAGAACGGAAGCTAAAGCTTCCGCGCTTCCGTAAAGCGCGTTCCTTCACGAAAATTTTGGTAATATTGCTATGGTAGTAACTCTTTCGAACGATGTGCAGTTCTTTCAAGTATTCATTGAAGACGATTGAAGTCGAAGAAGGACAATCTTTCTTGAGTATAAGCGGTTATGTATATAGACTCCAAAAGAAATAACAGATCCCGGATTTTAGCCATGGAAAACTTAGCAATCAACAAAACTAAGGCAACATAATTAATGATCAATAAATTTAAACGAAACGTTACTAGTGGTTCTAAGAAAACGTGTAGTATGTCATGCTTTCAAAGTTGAACTTGGTCATTTTCACGAGGATTAGATTAGATCAAAAAATGCAGTTTGAACCTATCTAATCCCAACAAACTAGTTCCGAAGAGAGGAAGGCACGCTTCAGCCCCCTAGTTGACGAAACTGGGAATCTATGCACAAAGGGTTTTTCCGTACTAGACTCCCTGAGCATAGAAACACCAAGTTGAAAAGAGGTTCGTGAAACAAAATTAATGCTAAAGATTAGATTAAATAAATTTGTTCAAATCTCCTAAACCCAACAAAAGCGTTCCGGGAAGAGGAAAACGCGACGCCCTACCTAGGATACCTAGGATGGACTTCAGAGAACTCGGAATGTATGCTCAAGATGTGTTGCCACACTAGCCCCTCTGCGCATAGTTGAGAAAAACTTTATGAAACAAATTAAAAGTTGAACATGAAAATTTAAGGTGCTGAAAAGAAAGACAGCAGTGAACCAAGAAAAAATGGCCATTAACAAAATAAGAAAAACTTTTCAATTTCCACATTCAGTAGACCTACCTAACCTGCACCTCGCGACATCATATTTTTCCCTGTGGTATTCATTCCAACATGCATCATCATCCGATGCATGTAAATTCCAGAAGCAAGAAACACGTTCATTCAACGTCATAGTACAGGAAATAAAAGAGGTGTGAGCCAATGTATAGCAGCTCAATTAAATCTCTGGTAATTTTGTAATTTGCCAATTTTGACAACATTTTGTCATGAATCAAAAATTCAGGCGACGTTTCTTCAAATATTAAATTCTCGATTTCGGAAGGTGCTGGCCGCTTTCATCCTCGGGGTGTGCTCATTTAATGCGTTCATTCTAGGAATGATTTCTCCACCGGGAATAAGTGAGGACAAATTCAAAAAGTGTTTTGCTCATTCACAATACAGTTGCAAACGAAGTTGAAGACGAACCCAAATTCTTTAATTTCACACAAAACGACAGCGAGCACTAACTAGCGTAAAAATGGCTAGGATGGCCATTTACCAGTAAATTTTACAGTAGTTAAAGCCACGCAAGAGAGGAGCAGAATTTGGATGCAACACCAGGTATATTACGATATTAATTGATTTAAATAAAGTTTATCACTGAGCACTAAGTTGATAGTACTGGTAATGAAACTGTAACAGTGGTCGGTGTGTAGAGTAGTTACATTTTAAAAGCAAGCTTCGTGTTGCTATCTGTAGAATTGTTCATGCTCGACCGGGCGCTAGCAATGCTTGCGTATAAGACGCTTCGATCAATTTATCAGAGCCATAGCTCGGACGCAAGAGAACTGAACGGTTCTATTACCTGAAATTTTTCTGAAAACCCATCAGTTCTTGTTTTCTTTAAAACATTTTAAATGGTTTTCGTGTTAGGTTACCATAACGCGCTGCACACTCAATTCTAAATTAGGATCAAATTTGTTAAGTCCGTGCAATTGGATTGATTTGAAAAAATGGGATTGCAATAGCGTTCTAAATTGTTCTTCACTGAACCTAAAAGGAATGGCTCTATTTCTAGGCAACAAATCATGTGAAAAATGTTTCCGATTCCTCGCAGTAACTTGCATCAAAACGAAACGGTTAAAAAATTAATGTAGCTTTTGGTCAGCTAAAATTGAATTACAAAAATAGAAAGATATCGGAGTAAGTTGGCAAACGAGCATATAGCAGCTTTGAAATTATTTTGCAGATAACTGACGTAACACAGCTGGTTTGGAATAGGTCGATAGGTTACCGTTATGAAGCCATGCGATGGCGCCCCAATCTGACTCCCGCTGTCAAAATGGCCGCAACATCTTTTCAATTTCCTGCATTGGGCGCTCCGTTTGCGCCGCCAGCCGTGAGAAGGTCTTAGAAACGACACAAATTTTGCAGGAAGCATCAAAATCTTATTTCCTTGCAGATTATTCCGAGCAAAGTTGAGCAGCCCCACGTAGTGGCAGAGGCAGCAAGATTTTTGGACGAGGAGGCTTCATTGCAAACTTCCGCAACTTGAGAGGCGTATTCCATGAGAGCCCGAGACTTTACTTTCAAGAAGGCCAGGAAATTTCGTTCACCTTTCCACTCGTTTGCCATCTTATTAAAAACTTAACGCTCATCAGTTCCTTTGTGTGTTTTATACTCAATTCGAAAGTTCACGTGTTTCAAAACTGGAACGGTTTCCTTGTTTTTTTGACGACGTGTTCCGCAAAGGCGAGTATCCCATTCTGTCGCGAACTCCACCATCTCTTTTTGATTACTGACATTTTTTTGCTAAATGTTGACTTGTGACCCCACCACACTTGTCCAACGCACAGCTCCTTGTAGGCATATATTTGCATCACACATTCAGCAGAAAGTGAGTTCCAATTGTTGTGATTCATTTCAACAGTACCAACTGCTAACAAGCTAAGCACACGCCAAATATCTGAGAAAACCGTCCGTACAATTTCGTACATTTTATATTATCATGTAGCAAAACATTATAGGCAGCAGAACGACATAGAAACAAATGATGCGTAGATCAAAAGAGGGTTGCAGAGGAAAGACGTAGACAAATTTGGGGAGAAAACTTTCCTAACAGACGCTAAATAGAAGAATTTAAAGTTCGTTCGGAACTGAATTGTGAGAGAAGTAACGATGAAACTGTATCTATGCTACTTATTTTTGTGGATTTATAACTGGAGGGTATCCCCAGGATTGTTTCACTGTGTGTGCTGACGAGACAATCCAACCAAAGTGTGCTGCTAAAAATATCTGATCATCGCTCGACTAGAGAATTTGTGTCAAGTAAAGCCCCCAGTTAAACATTTCGAATAAAAATCTGTCTAGATGGGGCTAAGTTGAAGGAAACCAATTTGGCATTACCAAGCAATGGCATTATCAAGCATTATCAAGAATAAATAAGCGACAGACCCTCGAACAGTATTGAAAAAAAAACAAAATTTCTAGACCTGAAATTTCTAAGCCAAAGAAATAATTGCGTCCATTTTTGGATCTTTCCACTTTATTAATCAATTTTATTAACAAAACTTCCCGGAAATAAGGGTTATGTCTACGTCCTTAAATGATTTGCGTACGAGGTTGATAAGTTAGAAAAGAAAGTGAACGTCCATAAATGTATTGGCTAATTCTCATGAAGGGCTCAACTTCTCTTTTGATGGCTCAATAGACAGGCGAATAATGACTTTAATTTCTAGTTAAGGAAAATTATTTGGCACCGTAAGAGCTAACTTCACTGCGAGAAGTGGCGACGGAAAAGAGGGAAGGTGAGCGAAACTTGGAGCAGGAGTTGAGATCGGAGTTTTCTCCGGAGATATTGTCTTCCTTTCAAGGGTGATTATGACCGTCATTATACTCGCCTTTACGGCCGCCCAAATTTTATCGTTAATTCCCAACGGTTTAAATGGAGACTGAAATGTCAGCTAGGGAGCTGGTTCTGGCCGCAACTAAGGGCAGTTTAATGAAGAAATTCTGAAACTATGGAAGTGATGATCGGCGAAAAAAATAACGTGCATTACTCGTCCAGTTCATGAAGCATACTAAGGAAAATCATTTTTCTGTAATCAAATGTTCATTAGGAATTTAGAAACGAGGAACACCGCTCGTAGGTTAAGCACTATTTAATATTATATTACACATCGTCAAATCTATAAAACGTTTCGGAGTCCTGCTCCATCCTCAGTAAGTACAGTCTGAAAAAATGTAAAAAGACAAAAGTTCGTCAGACATGTTAAAAAAAAGAAAATTGATAGAAAAACTCATGTAAAAACTTCCAGAGGATAACTATTCACACTTTTTAAAATGGTACAATGGTATTGACAATGGTAAACGGTATTAAAACGATACCGTACAATGTCCTCAGAGTAAGATCGTTAACAAAATTCACTGCATTGTTACCAGCGTTTTTCAAATCGATCCAATGGTAGTGACAATAAAACGGGACTAAGAATCAACGATGTTCTCCTGACATTGAGGTGTGTACTGAACGCGTGTCGTAGCTTTGGAGGATCCAGGATACTTTGCCTCGGTCTAAAGCTTCCTTCATTTCATTTTATCTCAGGTCCGGCGAGCTGAACAGAACAGCCGCACTTCGCCTTCTCACCATGCTCGTGCTCCCACTTGACTTATTTACTAATAATTTAGAAGGAAAAGCAACTCACAGCGGTCAGATTCCCACTCGTGAGAGTTAGTCTTTTCTGGAAGTTTAAAGGTGGAGCGCCTGAATGCTGCGCATGCAAATGTTGCCTCCACCTACGCTGTGTGCGTCTGATCAATGATATTCAGATCGTACTATTAGTGCTGTGCTGTTTTGCAGCCTTACATGGAGATGCTTTATAATATTGATTCACTTTATCTGCATAAATAATCAATTCCTCAGGATTTCAAGTCGAGTGTTTCGTTTTTCTGTTTCTTGATGTGTCCCTATAAGACTAAAAACATTCGTCTTCACAAATTAAATAAAATTTGCAAATTGACCTCATTAAATCCAATGAAAAGCTTGATACATACGAGCAGGAATTGCGTCAAGCTGAGCTTCCAGGTAAGCAGCACCACCACTCGTTTGTCACACGAGGTGATTATTTGGAACATTCGTTTGTCACTCGAGGTGTTTTTATGGAACATTCGCTTATACCACTAAGTATTAATTTAGAAAGAACATTTCGCACTCAAGATTCCAGCGTGACATCTATTTGAGCACAGCGTAAATGTTCAATTAACGAGTTTCCTTTTTCATCCCCAAAATTAGGACAGTTCGGGCAGCGCCCCAAAGGTGAGAGCGCGTTCAATCAACGGCACACGCGTTACCTCTTTGCAGCTCTCTAACGCTGTTACTCGAGAGGTCAGAAGAATGATGACCGAAATGGGAAGTTTGATCATGATATTTGCTCTTAATCTTCTCGGAAAGAAAGTAAAACCACAAGATTAAAAGCAATGGAATCGACAATGGTAACAAGGTGAAATTTGCGTGTTAATGATGCTACTTACGCTGCGAAGTCGCGCATTGTTTTGTGCTCACTCTAAGAGCAATAAATGAGGAAATTCCAGCGTGCTATACAGAAGCAAATCTGCATAGAAACAAGCCTTCGCCTAATTGGGATTCCGCACAGTGTTCTCATGTGCGGGGTAACTAAAGATTAAATCATTAAGCATTAATCAAATTTTTGAAAAAGATTTCGGTTTAGCTAAGAAGAAATTTGTGCTCACTTCCGCACATGTATCTAAAGAAGCATGGAAAATGTGGTAAATGTTGTCAAATTGATCGTTTATTATTTGATTTCAGTCGTAGCAATTAAATTCAAGTAAAATTGACGAAGACAGATTTTCAGAGATATTCTGCACATAAAAGGAATAAAGCCTTCAAATTAAATAAAACCTGCTGCGTGGTTTTTAACAGTTAAAGGCGATAGATCTGTGCATTCTGAAGGGAATTGAAATTAAATTCAACAAGGTTAGTTTTAGTCTCTTCAACCACAACGAATGTGCTCAAAAGAGGGTAAGAATGAAAACATCATTTAGTTTGAAGTTAAGGGAATGCAGAATCTATTGTACATGCATAAGATGTGTTCCCACACAAGATCCCACTAGCAAATAAACATATATTAGGGAGGTAGTTCATGAATCAAAAAAATTGAAGAAAAGAGTGTTCAAGGGGTAAAAAAACAAAACCCATGAACTGAAAAAAAATTCTAAATGGAACAAATAACCAATTTTTTTGGAACATAAAAAAACAAAGCCAAGCTAACTCTCAGCTCGGGCCCTTTCATTTTCTCCCTGAGAACGCTAATTCCCAATATTGTATTCCCTGAGAGGGCATTATTCCCATCTTTGAGAAAGCCCTCTGATAACCTATGAAGAAATTTGTAATCACTTTCGAAGAGGTTTTTGAGGGAGAAGAAAAAATGAGCGCATGATGTTAAATTAATTGATAAAAATTTGAATATAAGTACTGAAATTTATTTTATAAAAAAATTTAAAATGGAAAAAATGGAAGAATTCATACAATGAGAAAATGATTCAAATATAATCAAGTCTACTACAAATTCTCCAAAAAACAAACTGTCAAGCCAAACACTGATAAATAATTATAACAGGCGCATTCACGGGCTCAGTTTTGGTTCATTCACGACGAAAACCACAGTGAAACTTGGCGAAGATGTACAAAGTGTCACCACAAAGCTGTGAAATTTCAGAGTTTCGTTCGGAACGCCAAACGTTTTTCGTATTGGAGCACCAACAACAAGGCAGTGAACAAGATTGAAATGACGACTGTGCAAAGAGTGAAAAATGAAAAAGTTACTCGTACCTTATTACAACAAGACTTCGGCTGCACGGTGCGCAGGCTTCTTGCAAATATGCTAAACAAAAATTAGTCTGAAGTTCGCCAGCCGAGTTTATTACGGACTCTCGCATCAAGTATCGTGCACCCAGTTAACAACAGTTAGATTTCCCAACGATGTTATTCCGTCACATAACGTTGTTAGTATATCCACGAGTGTGTCTAGGTGCCTTTCGCTTCTTTGTTGCTCTGTGTCTCTCAGAAGAGCCAAAAGTAATTTGGTAGCAGATTCCTAAAACGTGCGTAAGGAGCAATTGAATCTTTTTGACTACGAAGATAAATCTTTCCTTCAGTGAAAACATGAATATAAAATCATAAAATCACTGTTAGATTAGTTCATGTTGTTTTGTGGTCAACAACTAAATTCCTCTTTTACTGGTATAATGGACGCGCAAAACGCGACGCATTCAGGTCTGTGATTTCGAAAAAAAATTTAATTATTGTGTTTATAGTAATGTTTCATTATTTATTATTGTGAAAATATCTCTGAAATTTACCCGTTACCAATAACATTGTTAGGAGCTGTAATGACTACCGTAATAATCGAAAGATAAATGGGCGTAAGCATCAAGTGGTATTTTCGGAGGATCGATCAGAAAGTTGGGCAGGATTTTCTTTTGATGCCACATGACCATGTTTACAACCTGGATTTGGGTGCCAGCTGCCTCTGCACATAGTAAGCAGGAACACTAAAGGTTGAATGCAGTGGTTACCGCATTAAGAACGCAAAGAAATTCAGCCAGGCGAAAGCTGTTGCTTTTCATACTTACATATACAATGAAATAAAAAATCCGGAATTATTTTTGCATGGTGTGATCCAGCAAAAAAGTTCAGTAGACAAACAAGGTTTAACGTTACTTTCCCTGAGCCAGGACGTAGGGCATTGATGGAACAAAGAGAATAACAAAGGATAATAAAGAAAATAAAGTCACCGTCAGGCGCAGATGACACTTCATTGCCACAAGATGTGGCGAGGCCTGCGCTCGTTGCAGCACCCCCGTAAAAGGAACAACCGTGCAGCTAAACAGTCATAAAGTGCAGTGCTAAAATGGCGTCGTAAAATCTCCACACATTACGGACTGCAAGGAAAACAAATTGCTTCTTTTGTGGCTTAAGGAGAGGTAAAATTGCTTCGCGCTCGAGTCCAGGAGAGCTCGTTAAATCTTGCCTCACGCGCTCAAGAAACTGGATTTTGGGTGCCCAAATCAAGGATTGCAATTTTTTCGCACCTGCACACCTGCTTTTCAACCTGCATACAGAACTAGAACATTTTTTGTTAATAACGTTTTTTCTGCTACCAAAATCCAATCAAATTACGGTGCGCTAGTTGCTCATCTCTGCTCTTTGTTTCATGAAAACAAATCTCTTTCGATGACATAAAATATGCATTCTACTATTTAGTTTATGGTTTATCCGTCCGTTACCTTTGCTCCGAACTTTAAACGGTGTCATAACTACGGTCGACTGTTCAATGAAAAATTATAGTGTGGCTGAGGTTGGGTAGGCCATATTAGGTTGGGTAAAGTTGAGTAAAATTCGGACAGATTAAGTTATGACAGATGAAGTTATGACAGATGAAGTTATGACAGATGAAGTTATGATAGATGAAGTTATGACAGATGAAGTTATGACAGATGAAGTTATGACAGATGAAGTTATGACAGATGAAGTCATGACAGATGAAGTCATGACAGATGAAGTCATGACAGATGAAGTCATGACAGATGAAGTCATGACAGATGAAGTCATGACAGATGAAGTCATGACAGATGAAGTCATGACAGATGAAGTCATGACAGATGAGGTCATGACAGATGAAGTCATGACAGATGAAGTCATGACAGATGAAGTTAGCACAGATGAAGTTAGCACAGATGAAGTTAACACGGATCAAGTTAACACGGATCAAGTTAACACGGATCAAGTTAACACGGATCAAGTTAACACGGATCAAGTTAACACGGATCAAGTTAGCATAGATTAAGTTAGCATAGATTAAGTTAGCATAGATTAAGTTAGCATAGATTAAGTTAGCATAGATTAAGTTAGCATAGATTAAGATAGCATAGATTAAGTTAGCATAGATTAAGTTAGCATAGATTAAGTTAGCATAGATTAAGTTAGCATAGATTAAGATAGCATAGATTAAGTTAGCATAGATTAAGTTAGCATAGGTTGAGTTAGCATAGATAGAGTTAGCATAGATTGAGTTAGCATAGATTGCGTTAGCATAGATTGAGTTAGCATAGATTGAGTTAGCATAGATTGAGTTAGCATAGATTGAGTTAGCATAGATTGAGTTAGCATAGATTGAGTTAGCATAGATTGAGT
>JACJUY010001590.1:95624-113470 GCA_014220935.1 Platorchestia sp. MABIK
TAGCATAGATTAAGTTAGCATAGATTAAGTTAGCATAGATTAAGTTAGCATAGATTAAGTTAGCATAGATTAAGTTAGCATAGATTAAGTTAGCATAGATTAAGTTAGGATAGATTAAGTTAAGATAGATTAAGTTAAGATAGATTAAGTTAGCATAAATTAAGTTAGTATAGATTAAGTTAGCATAGATTAAGTTAGCACAGATTAAGTACACGACCTGTCAGAAATGACGGGATTCGATATCTTCTTAAGACAGATCTTCCTGAAGTGGATGACGAACAAATATATCCATCTTAAAAGTACCCACTATTTAAATATTTCTGTACATGCGCACTGGTGATGCTCGTGTTACAGACACGGTCATTAAACATCTTTTAAGAGCATGAAAGAGACGGACCAACCAACCAAGACGGACCGTCCAATTTAATGTGTTCAATGAGATTTCCATTATAATAACATAGGAGAAATGACGCACAAAAAGGAAATGTATGAATTTATTTATATAAAAATTTAGGGAGACACCTGGTGTTTTTTACGTAGTATTGATCGTACACAAGAACATCGTGTTCCAACTCGCAAACTTGGTAATCTTTGCCGGTACCGTGTGATTTTAGAATTTAACGCGTTGCTACTGTAATACATATTTTCAACGAAAAAACATGAGAATGAACTTTTTTGCAAAGTTCAATTAGTCTACGGATTTTAGTCAAAATATTTAACTTATTTCTGCACATCTGTCGGCGAGATCCGCCTTAAGGAAAATAACATAAATCTACGGAATTTACACCTAAGATTTAACTTACTTTTTATGTGGTCAATTACGAGATAATTGTGCTAGTCGTGCAATTTATACGTGCACTTATATAATTTTTGTATGTAGCCCCCGAAATTCATTAGTGGCATAAACAGTACTTAATTTAGCGTATTTGTAATATCTGTTCACTGACATGGGTATAAAAAACATTGAAATTATGACTGGTATAAGCCAAGATATATATGTTTCGTGCACACATCTGAAGGATCACTGAACGGAAATTCAGAAGGTGGCAAATCGTAAATTAAAGATTAGATTAGATTATAAGGTAGTTTAAGCCTCCCTACCCGCTACAAAAAAAGAGCGGATCGAAGAGAGGAAGGAGGAAGGCACCATTTTGTTTGGATATTAGAGAATGCGGAATCTATACTGAAGGGGCATAGAAACAGTAAGTTGGGAAAGAAGTCCTTGAAACAAGATAAAAATTGAAGAAGAAAATAGTAGGTGCTGAAAAACAGGACAGCAGTGAATCGAAAATGTGGTCCTTAACATAGTAAAAAATGTTTTATTTCAACAAAAAGAGGGCCTACCTAACTCGCAGCTCGATCCTAAATTAAAGTTATCACACACTTACAGGGGCTCAAATAGTCAGAAAATGCCGAATTATATGCTAACTTATACACGGTCTCCCCGAAAAATGTATCCAATCATTTTGAATAATAATTCCATTATCTCTCTAGAATACCGAACTTGAGTGTACTAACGTTCATAAAACTGCGTTTTTGGACGAATTAAATCTAAATATATCGAGATTAAAATGTTGTACGGTATCTCAGACACTTAATACCGTTAATATTTAAATTCAGATTATACATTTTTTGTGAACGCCCTGTTTGTGAGATTTATGTAATTCACCGAACATTATAAATTGCTGTTTCTTTGCCGAGGTGCGTACATATGTATAAAAAATTCACAGTTGCTTGTAGCTTGCTTGCTTAGTGTACTAGATGTGTTCGTCTCCGCCCACAACCTGTTAACTGGATGCTGAAATACTATGTAATAACTGCATGGCGCTATTTTCGAACCACAACTTATTTACACCGATATAAATTCATCAGAGAATTATCCCGATATAAAAATGAAGAAATCGTAAAATGAAATTACTCAACTTTAAACGTTCACTTTAACAAGTTCCAACGAATGAATTATTATAGGTCTGACACAATGTCACTTTTGACGGTGCGGGTACGCTAGTCTCTTACACTGCGAGCATCGGGTGACAGAAACTAATGATGGTATTTGTCCTTTCGTATCAGCGCTGTCTGGTCGATTTTCTGATTTATTCAGGACTTCTCAGTTATCGCTGACTTTTTTTGCTCTAGAAGATTAGCTCACTTGGCTCAAGAACGATGAAGTCGACGAAGAGGAATGATCCTTGCGGCAGACTCGTGGGAAGCAGGAATCTTCCCACTTTCTAATTGGCAGAATATTAACCCTTTAACTTCAGAATTTTTATATTCATGTTACCGTTATCATAAATATAGCCGTTAGAGTGACCTTAACGTTACGTTGTCACTGAAATCAGAACGGAAACACATTTAAAATGATTCAACAAGTTACATTATGTGTAAATGCTTTTTTTCGAAGAGGACACTGAAGTTCTCTGGGTTGTTAAATTGTTAATCTTTGCTCGACACGTTCCTACATCGAAGGAAAGAAAATTTGCTGTCTAAAATTTGATACAATTTTACGATGTTAAAAATGGAGTGATTTATTAAATGGCTTTTGAAATAGCTAGAATTTATTGCTAAGAATATATTTTCAGAATCAAGGAAAATATTTCCATAGCAGCAAAAGTAAAGGCACATTTCCTGAATAGATTAGATTGTTAGTAAGTGTAAGCCTCCCTAACTGAGAAAAAGGTGATCCAAAGAGAGGAAGGAGGACGGCATCAACTATGCAGAAAGGGCATAGAAGCATTAAGTTGAGAAAGCAGATTTTTAAACAAGATCAAGGTCGAAGAAGTTGTAGGTACTGAAAAACAGGACAGCAGTGAACCGAAAAAAAGATGGTCCTTAACATAACAAAAAACATTTTACTTCAACAAAAAGAAGGCCTACTTAATTCTCAGCTAGGGCCCTCGCATTTCCCCCTTGGGAGTGCTAGTTACTTTTTCTGAAAATGATTTCGAGAACTAAGAAAGTAATTTTGGCTAAAATGACGAATCTGAATGAACATTGGAGTCAAATTATCACACAATGCAGGAAATAAATAGACCCAATTACTGGAGTTAGAAGCAAAAAGATTGATTGACTGTAGACATGAAAGCACGCGTAAGTAAATTACCTAAATAAAAAGCGAGGCATCACTCTCCTCGCATGTAATTGGGTGGGAAAACGGTTGATTAATTTTGGATAGAATGTGTACATGTTTTCATTGTCTAGCTTGTGCATTTGCAGTTATTAAAAATCTCGAAATAATCTACGCAAAACACTGTTACAAAAGGTTCTAAAACAGGTCAACAAAACTAAAGTTTTAACAGTAAATGTACAGCCTTAGCTCCCTTGTGAACGATTGTATGTTTTTCTACGAATAGCAAATCCCAGCGAATTGGAAGTGAGCATCACATGACAACTAAAGCTGCGGACCCTGAGGGATCACACCAGCGCTCTCTTTTTTTTGCATGCCTTTTACCGGTGACTTAAACACCGCAGAAGTACATTATTCAATTATACGGCATGAGGACACAATTCAAACGCGGCTCGCAAAATGCATGTACTGCAATTGAACTGTTTTGGTACGAAAAAGGGTTCTACGATATATATTTAAGAACACGTGCATTGCGCTCGCGTCAAGCTGGAAATACTCTCTCATACACATAAAGCCAACAGGTTCTTCATCGTCTATCTTGCACGTGCCACGGAGATGAAACTAGACTTCACAAAATAAAATGAGCTTAAGCGCCGAAATTGCAACGTTTGGTGCTTCCCGTATTTGTGCTACTGAAACACAAAGCTGTTAGTACTTCATAAAAGTGCGCATTTCATTAGAAGGCGTAATTATCCATCATAAAAAAACAAGATCCTTCGCGACTGCACAGGTAGAAAATCAACACACTGCGGAAATGTCAGGCAAACGCATTGAAGCTTTGATGTATTCCACATTATTAAGTCGTAGCCTGCGCTGACGCTGCAGATGAAGCACCGTCTCACATCTCGTGCCAGGTGTGACTTACGGGCCGCAATTAACGGGGCCAGCGCAGCATGTGAGTGAGTGGAGAAATTGAAAAAAAACGCGAGGGAAACAACCCAAGTTGCACAAGTAGTTCTTGATTTCTCACTCTGGATAAAGCAAATAGCTCTAAGCCGATTTCATTTCTGAAATAATGGCCTAATAGCAGTTTTAAAACATTTGTGACTTGTTTTCTTACATGTTACTCGAGAGAGGCTGTGAGCTTGAGTGTGTTAGTAATACGTAGCCGGTAAATTTAAAATATTCAAGACATTTTCAGCCTCCTATGCGTGCTGTTTACCGTATTGTGTCATGCTATTGAGACTTTAATGAAGGGTACAACTGGAAATAGCCTCTGGAGAAATCTCGATGAGATTAGAAGTTAGCTTGAGCCACCCTAAACAAAACAAAGGTGCTCCGAAGAGAAGAAGGAGGAAGGTACCATTTGTTATGGAATTAGGGAACTGGGAATCTATGCCGTATGATCCAAACAAAAGTAAACCCAACTTTAAATGTTAATAACTTTACAGTTAATGAAGATAATTTATTTTTTTGTTGTATTAGGTAGAAAAAAAAGGTTCCCTCTAAATGTTAATTCACATTAAAATTGGTTGTATCAGTAATGAGATAAATAATTCTTGTATAAAATTGTGTTGCCGCAATAGAAGTAGTTGTAGCCATTCGTGTTGTATTCTAGAGACAGAAATTCAGCATTACTGAAAGCAACTGCTGTAAAGAACTTGGTGGTTCTTTGGGTGCGTATAGGACATTCGAAAACGCGCAGGCTTATCCAAACGGTTTCTGTAACAATATAAAACAAACACTTAGGATCTAGCTCTAAAAACGCTGTTAATTGCACTTGAACATCACCAACTTCACAAATTAAGCTATTAATAAACTAAATAAACACAACTAACAAAAATGCTAAAACCTATCATATACACAAAGTCAATTTCGGGATTATATTGCACGGTTTAAAATAGTTTATGACACAATAACAAAATATTAAAACCTCACCGAATTATTTGCCCTTTTCGACATACTCTTCGGTGTCTAGACAGCAAGTGAAATGCCTAGAGCCCACACAGATTTTAACGTGCTATTGACTAAGATAAAGCTCAGAAGACTAAATGTATCTACCGCACATGCATGAGCTTCGTTAACAACTGCAAGCTTGTGTATGTATATTGTAATGTGCAATACCCCG
This sequence comes from Platorchestia sp. MABIK, assembly GCA_014220935.1. Taxonomy (NCBI): domain Eukaryota; kingdom Metazoa; phylum Arthropoda; class Malacostraca; order Amphipoda; family Talitridae; genus Platorchestia; species Platorchestia sp. MABIK. The sequence goes on from JACJUY010001590.1 coordinate 100,817, forward strand.
CCGAACTCGGTATCCACGATACGGACTCGAGTATACAAGGCTCTGGATCTTTCTATTTTTTTTAAAGTGACTCATTATAGTGCACTTGTACAGTGGAAATGAGTTTCAATTTACAGGTGAACTGAAACCAAAAATGCAAGTGGTAATTTATCACTATCTATTCTTATGAGCATGACACGATAGATATAAATAAATATGCTTAAACACACAATGATCATTCTTAGTAGTAGATTCCGAGTCATGCGTGTACTTATATCTAACGAATGCCCCCACAATCAAAAGAAATTAAAAATGCTCCGATTGAGATATGTGAAGTGCTGTGTGCCTGATCACAAATTCTTTAAACTAATTTGTCGTACAAAAAATAGCAAACATGGAGTGTGGAAAATGAATAAGGTAAAATAAATTGCTACTTTTATTATTAACGTTTTCCTGGTTTGAAATCCTCGTTTTTCCCTCGTTTGAAATCAAAGATTATATTATTAGTTAGTTTAACTAAGCTTCCCTATCCTCAAAAAATGAGATCCAAAGAAAGGAAGGAAGAAGGCACCATTTAGTATGGAGTTGAGCGAACGTGGAATTTATGCAGAAAGGGCATAGAAACAGGAAGATGAGAAAGAAGTTCATGAAACAAGATCAAAGTTGAAGAAGAAAGTAGTAGGAGCTGAAAAACAGGACAGCAGTGAACCGAAAAAAGATGATCCGTAACAGAACAAAAACCTATGTTACTTCAACAAAAAGGAAGCCTACCTAACGTTTAGCTCGGGCCCTTACATTGCCCCCTTGGGATAGCTAACTTCCATAGATACAAGAGTTGTTTCACCCTGAGGGGGGTTTGAAATCAAAAGCATGCTCAAAGAAGTGTTGACTTTTGGAACAAAGTTCAGAGACTTAGAGGCAACATCACAATTGGATAGTCAACTAGGTAGGAGGTGGTGAGGTACGAGACAGCTGCAGTGCTGGTATAGCTGCATCATTGAATGAGTTGTTTCAATTGATTCTTGTCAAACCACGCGATTTGAGTGGCAATCACATAAGTAAACAGCCCAGTTTTTAATTCGTCTCAAATTATTTAGGCTCAAGAATTAAATATGTATCTTCAGATTTTTTTCATAAATAAAAACACCAAGATTGCTACTCTCAAAGTCAACATTGCTAAAATTATTTATTGCTGATAAAAGGTAAACGTTTCGAGCACCAGGCTCGAAACGTTTAACGGATTAATAAATAATTTTAGCAATGTTGACTTTGAGAGTAGCAACCTTGGTGTTTTTATTTACGATTCGTCTGCGTAAGAATGCAGTTAATGATGTTCTTCAGATTTTTTCATATTTACGCATGGGGAGCCCCATGAAAATTTTTCACAATATTTACAAAAAGTGCATACTTCCATTAGAGAAGCCTTCGATCTTTTTTTTTCAGAAGCTCAAACACAAGTTTCATGGCATACTGGAGATGATCGTGGTTTTTGGATGAAGGGATTTCAATCTTTTCTTCATAGCAAGTATTGCAGGTGACAGCGTACATATTAATTGATTGATTGTAAGCTAGTTTTAGCCTCCCTTACCATAAAAGTGGTGTTCAAAGAAAGGAAGGATGAAGGTACCATTTAGGATGGAGCTAAGGAAACGCAGAATTTATGCACAAGGTATGTTCCCGAACAGGATCACCAGCACATAGAAAGTTAGTTGAAAAGGAAGGCTAGAAAAGAAGATAAAAGTTGAAGAAGAAAGTCAGAGGTGTTGAAGAAAGGGCAACAGTGAATTGAAAAAAGGGCAGCAGTGAATCGAAAAAAGCTGGTCCTCAACCAAACAAAAGTTCATTTTCTTTAAAATAAAGACAACCTTCCTAACTCTCAGCTCGGGACCTAACATTTTCCCCAAGGACGGCACGTGTGTTTTAAACCGAGCGGTAGACTTTTTTACAAGCAACGAAAAAACGCAAGTTCTGTATTTTCTCGTCTACCCGACCGCCTGGATCACGGCGGACTGATTCGGTGTTCCTCACAGATGAGTTTTACGGACCAGCCATGGTAAAAGAGTGCAAAACTACCGCCTGGAGGCACAGTGCGGGCCGAGACCCATGAATAACACACGACTCTCCAAGGCTTTCGCTCAAGATCGACACTCGTTTGCTGGCAGGACGTCCCTCGAGGAAGCGTCCAGTTGAGGCCAGGTCTTGGGCACTTGATTGCGAGCTGCGTTGGGGGTGAAGGAACGTGCAACCTCCGGCAGGGTAGAGGTTTTTGAGACATCAACGTGTGGCTCAAATCAAATTGGCTCAAGTTACGCTGGTAAAATTCATGTGCAGGCTTTTCAGAGGTATAAAATTGGCTCATATGAAGCTGATAAAAAGCCAAGTACAGGTTTTTACGAGGTAGAAAATTTGCGCAAATGAATCATTGTATGGAAAAATTGCTTCAACAAGGATTTTTTAGATAGCAGGAGACCTAATTCTACAAAACAAAATTAAAAGATAAGGTTGGATTTTGCATTAGGGCATGCCTACCTAACCACAAAAAGATGTTCCCAAGAGAGAAATGAAGAATTTAGGATAGGATGAAGGGATCAAAAGATTTACGCAAGAGTGCTTTACCAAGCCTTGGTCACAGAAACATCAAGATTGAAAGAAGTTTGTGAAACAAGATAGAAGTTGAAGAAAGGTACATGTGCTGGAAATATAAACAAAAGAGAACGGGAATAAATTGGTTCGTGATATTACAAAAATCGATTCGATTTCATTAAAAGAATTGCCAACTTAAGCTTAGAACGAAATCTCCCGCCTTCCTCTATGTGAGTGCTAATTCCCCTAGACATAATAGTAGTATCCTTTAAAGAGGAATGAACCTAAAAATAGCGGCTGATAAATAGTGTTGTATTTATCGAAAGAGCATTCTGTAAATAAAAATTAATTAATGTTGAAGAATTGATAAGCTAAAGCGAAAAAATTATTGATTTCGATCCGAATATAAAATCAAATTTTTTTTTCAATATTATGCTCAGAGTCTCCAACAGGTTTTGTGATATCGGCAGCGGCAGATGGCATTTGTCTCAGGAAGAATATACAACATTGCGCTACACAACCTGCCCCAGAAATAACTGAAATTAAAGTCAAAATTGGAAGAAAATTTTTCAAATGTTCACAGTCTATAGAGAGAGTTCGAGCACAAAAGCATTTGCTGTAGTTCGGAGCAAAGGAGCAGCAAGCAGACTTCAGAACAAACACTCGAAATAAGAATAGGGAGATGAGCGAACAGGAACAAAAACCATTTACCATGTGTGACTCATTCTAACATTTAAAAAGTTCATTACTCCTTAAACTAATTTAGAAAATTTAAATCTGTTCCAAGACAGCGACGTATCAATTAACAAATCCATAAATGAAGAACCTGAAACATGGGAATGTGTATCATACATTCCTGACACAACAGAAAGTATTAAACTTGCTATTGCAGAAAATACTTATATCTGTCTCTGAAAATTAAGAGCCAAATGTTTTGTAGAAGGCTGCGCGTAATATTTTTATGATTACATTAATTTCTGGAAGACTCCCTAGCCGCAAAAAGGATGGCTTAAGAGAGCGAAAGAAAATTTGAATGATATTGTGGAAAACGGAAAATCTATACACAAGATGCGTTTCCTCACAGGATACCCTGCGTACAGAAACAGCAATGGAGGAAAGAAGAGGAAGTAAATGAAACAAAGTGACAGCAAAGAAGGTATGAAAGCAGAAAGAAGCAAGGGGGTCATGAAATATAGAAGTTGTAATGGCCTACCTATAGCTGAGTTAACCTAGTAGTACCCCAACTGGGGGCGCCAGTCCCCATGGTACAGAATAGACGAACTTAACTAACCTTAACCTACTGCTTATCAAATGTCCTTGAGGAGGCTGTGCTTAAACTCTACAATGTGGCAGTCTATGTGCACACCTGTTGAGACTGCAAGAGCTTTGGCCGAGAAAACATGCATGCTTCCATTTTGACAGACAAAATTTTGTCTCCGCGTGCTGAGACACGAGCCAGCCAGTCATAACCGCAATTTCAATCCTGCATCTTCTTATTGAACACTTCTTGGCTGCTAAGATTACAGCTTCATTGACCTCGCCTGAGTACCTGTCATTGGAAAACGTAATCAGCATTTACCAGCCCATTACAGGATCCCTTGTGACACGCAACCCATTACGGGCTTGAATGCTGGGCAATATTGAAGAAAAAAAAGCATTAAAGAGCGCCTGTCACCACGTTCTGTATTTCCAAGGACAGAGGACAAGAAAAAGGCGGAGTATTGATGGAATGAAGTGCCGATAGCGATCGCTCATCTAAGTGGCATGATGCACAACAGCAAAGACGTAAAGTAGGCTATACATTGTGTGATTCTATGCAAAGTCCTATTATTTATGCTATGGTATATAATTTTGAAATGTATATTACATCACAACGTAACTACAGTTCATTTTAATGAATAAGCTCAGTCGTGTAGCACTAAGAAGGGCCCATAAGCAGAGCACACTTTTCTGCGGGATATTTAGGAACGTAAAAAAAAAAATCGTTCACCTTCTGATTGTCTGAAAAGTATTAGAACTTTATTTTAACGGGACTTACCGTAGATCTTCAGTTTAGCGCGCAAAAAAAATGAAATTCTACTCAAAAAAACAAAAAAGGGGACTCAAATTTAGACACGATCATACTCAGTGGACTTCCTTATTTGCTAATTTTTTTCCACTTGTAAAATGTCAACCTCAGTATTCGGCATTTCCGGTTAGTTTTTGGGAGAAGGTTTTCTTTATCCTTTATTACAATTATTATGTGCTTACAAATCGTATGCTTCTTATATTAGATGTAATTTTCAATTAACTGATTGCTGTATTCAGTACCTTATAGTTAGAAAAACTAATTCATTATCTAAAATTAAAAACAAATCACCTGTGGTCACAACTTTGAAAAACAATTACAAATGAAAAGTTTCAGGTGTGACACTAAAGTGATAGCAGGAAATCGCAAAATGAGAGTATAATTCTGGTCTAATATGTTGGCCATAGGTTCAAAGGAGAATGAAATGCAGGAAATCCTATTTAAAATCATTCAAGTCATTCAAGAATATCCAAAGACGACTTTCGCACATGTAAGTTTTCAAAGAAAAGTGAAGAAAAAAAACTTAGGATGAGATCTCTCAAGAAACTTGTCAAATATGAGTGAGTTTCTTTGCTAACAATTACAAATATTCTCTGCGTAAGGGAAGAAAGCGTCAGTAGAAAAGTTGCAGCTTCGCTCTGCAATCTCATGGAGATAAAAAAAGTCGAGTCTTGAGTCAAATCCTCTCGATCGCAGTCAGTTCGGCACACCCATGAGCATAATTTCGAGTGATGAAAATAAATGTTATATCCAGTTGCACTTTAATCATGAAAACGAAAGCATTTGGCCTCGCAATGAAGCCGGTATGGAGACCATTAGAGAATGAACCGAATACAAAGAAAAATACTCTGCGATGAAATGGGGCTCCGACCATCTGACTAAGAAAATATCTGGTTTGGTTGAGTTGAGGATAGCGCTGGTCGTAAAAAAAGTGCTGAATTGCTCGAAAAAATTATCGTTACTTTGTTCTAAAAAGAATTTTAAAAGTTGAACCGATGTTTCCACCTTAACGCTGTCTCTCCTCACAACGCTAAAAATCTAACGGAAGTTTTCCGTTCATATTTTTCATTTGATTTTGGAAAATTATGAAATGGCTTCTGTTCTCTTCCATTACAAAATATGGAGAGCACAGCATATGGTCTCCAGGGGGAGTTTAATCTATTCACTGGAGTATTGAAGTAGACGTGAAAACGGGGAATACGCAGAGCAAAATTCAGGCAGTTTTGCGTTGGTGCCCTAGTCACATTTATGTGACATGCTTAGTCACATTTATGCAAATCGTCTGAACGAATATTATAGACCCTTGTGCTTGGTGAGCATATTGAGCATTAACAAGTTACGTGCAATTAAACATACTGTTTCATTTCTGTAGACCTCCATACGTAAATTTGCGAGGTTAATAGTAAAAAATGTTCATGTACGCCAAAAACTGAACACGATCAGCTTGAACAGAGCAATCCTTTACAGATGATTAAATGCTATCCATCTTGTGTGGAATGATTACTTTTAATGTCCTTGTCATGCGCTATTGAAATATAGAGCATACTTCATGCAACCGAGAATCATTCATGGAAAACACAAAATCGCCCTTGATGAAAAAATTGATGAAAAGCAGTAAAGGTGTTCTGATGTAGAATCAAACATTTTTGCCAATAATCAAAGGGACGAATAATTTAGATGTGTCAGGTGATGGATATAACTCTTAAAAGAGTTTAAGAGACTTTTAGTAAGTCGAGTGTGATTTCATCAGATGTTAGAGCATAAGAAAAAGAAAGGCTGAAAAACAGTTCATTCCTAATGGAGATGATACATAAACCATCATAGCTTTTTAAAATGTCTTAGTACAAAAAACCTCGGGTAGAGAAACGTAAAAGTATCCACGCTCGTGCTCATAAAAACACTTGACCATTTACCAGTGATAAATAAAACACACATGGGCTTCTACCGACCATTAAAAAAATTATTAGCTATGAAGGTTCATTTGTAAGAAAATATTCCTCGTAGCTCTTACTGTAGTATAGAGTCTATGCAGCATACTTTGCAAGATAGAATTGTACTTCAGTCCAGAGACAGCAGGCAAGGCTGGTTTTTTCAGCTCTGCTGATGGGCCTGTGATATGAAAAAGAAGATAAATTGCCTATGATGGCACGCTATTCGAAAGATGCCATCGGTTACAGATAGGAGGAACGGTCCAGACGTGTGTCATTAATCCCAGGCAGCGCAATCCCAAAATCAGCATCATCTCGACGGGTGGTGTAGCCTGCGCAGTGACCGGCAACGTGAATGCAGAGCTTTTGTTGCAAGTGAAAATTTACGGACGAAACGCTAGGGAAAATTTACGGGTGACAAGTTTCATTCGTGCACGGGCAGCGACAGCAAGTAAGCATGAGGCAACAGCTAAAAAAAATTTAAAAATACATTTTTCTTGTACAAATTTGTACGCAGAAGCTTGGCTACTGAAGCTGAATTACTGTCAAATATGAAGGCATTGAAGTACAATTAATGTATGTGTCCTTCGTGAGGATTTGGATAAAGACACAAGTAAACGACTTTAAAGTCGACCCTTATACGTGCAAAACTGAATTTTTGATGGAAGCTGCGAGTACGATGTAGAAGAAACGAGCAAATCTTCATCCCCTGCACGACTACGAGACTTCGGCAGCGAGGGACCCGACATGTTCACTCTTCAACAAGCATTCTTCCGGGAAATTTTCGCAAACATTTTAAATTAAGAATACTCAAATCTAGAGCGTAATTCATTTCCCCACGACGATCCCTAGTAACCCTGCTGTGCTCTTTAAGCAAGCAGAAGCACATTTTTTCCCTTGTAGTGCAAGAAAATCATCTGAAGTGACCGTTTCTCATTACGACCTTATTAAAATTATTTCATTGTGAGACAGTGAACGAGCACAGTGAATACGTGTGTATGAATATCAGTATATATGCAATGCTGCTTTTAACGTATTTGAGGTTCTAGCTCCCAGTAACAGAATGTTAAAGGAGGTCGCAGAAACGATACTAACTGAAATAACACTCAACAATTTTGAAATACAGCACTACTCTGACATTATTAACACAGTAATCATCGATAGAAAACTATTATATTCATGCTAGACATGGAGCTCATGCGTTCTCGAAAGTTTAGAAGCAGCTTCAAATTATCTCTACTCAAACAGAGGCGCGCATCTTTGGGCTCGGATATTTGAGACAGAACACACGAGTATTGAGAAGGTGGATTTGACCAGATATATTCTACGACAACTGTAGAGAAAAATATCTTAAGGCCAGTTAACACTTTAGAGGCCTCTATTTACATTAAAACATTGAATAACAAATCACGAGGGGAAAATACAGTTCCAATTAAAATTTCGAAGTGCTTGGCCTATCTAGTTTCACATATTCTTGCCAATAAAATGAAAATAAATTCGTCTCTTCCGACGCCATTCGCAATTCATTGAAAGCTACTCGAGTTACTCCTATCTGCAAAAGCGATGACAAACAAACGCCAATACCTACAGACCAATTTTGCATTGCATAAAACAAATGCACTGAAGAGCGCCTGTCACCACGTTCTGTATTTCCAAGGATAAAGGACCAGAAAAGGCTGAGTATTGACGGGATGAAAATGCCGGCAGCGATCGCTCATCCAAGAGGCAAGATGCACTACAGTTGTGCAATTTTATGCAAACGCAGGTGTTTCCGAAATATTTGAAAACATCGTTCACAATTGAGTGTAATCAAATCTACAGCGTAATTCAATTCCATACGACACTTCCGAAATCAAAAATCATCAACTCGAACCTTTTTAAATCATCCAAAGTTTTCTACTGAAATATTGTCAGGAGGGAATTAGCTTTCTCTATTTTTGTTAACCATAAAAATGTTATATTGCGTAGATCTAAACATTCTTTTGTCTGAGCAATACCACTACAGCATTCGAGATTTTCCTCCAAAAGTTTCAAGTTTTACTTCTGAAACTGCACACAATATGTAGTAATCAACAATTCCACTCCACAGCTGTAAAATACAACCCATGGGGTAAATCAAAATTTTTGCTCAGGCGTTTCCTATTTTTTACAAACGTTGTCGTAAAATCAGCATTTTTGTTTCAAAAACACACTGTTCCGGATAACAACACTACCAACAAATGTCACACCCCCGAAAATACGCTGGACAGACCAAAGAAATCACAAACTAAACATTTCACGACGTGGCTGCTAGCAAATAAAATAAGGACAAACGCAAACAAATCTATATATATAAGATTAAGATTATAAGTTAGTTTAAGCCTCCCTAACCGTTACAAAAAAGAGCGTATCGAAGAGAGGAAGGACGGAGGCACCATTTAGTATGGAGAGATGAGAATGTAGAATCTATACAGAAGAGGCATAGAAACAGCAAGTTGAGAAAAAGTTCATGAAACGAGATAAAAGTCGAAGAAAAAAGTAGTAGGTGCTGAAAAACAGGACAGCAGTGAACCGAAAAAAGGTGGACCTTTAAGGGTAACAGAACAAAAACATTTTATTTCAACAAAAAGAAGGCCTACCTAACTCTCATCTCGGGCCCTCACACATTTTCTCCCTGGGAGTGCTAAATCCCATAGATACAATAGTTGTATCCCCCTGAGGGGGTCTATATATATAAAATCTCCAATAAAACACACCGCTTCCCTCGGCATAATGATTAGCCGTAAAAATATTGAAAATGACAGTTACAGATTTATCAGAAAAATTCCAAATGAAAATTTGACCATCAAAAATCATGTCGGCCATGTGCGCATTAAGCTAGCCAAATCCACCGAAATTTTGCGCAAAGGGCCGCACATCTTACCAACAAAAACGCCAAAAATCCGTAGTAGTCGTCCAATGATCCATTCATGTTTTCGAAACGACAGTGAAGCCTGATATGGCACAGACAAAGTAAGAATGACAGTATATTTACAATGGAAACAAGGCTAGTAGAGTTATCTCCAACGTATTTTTCAAAGCCCACTTAAATGATTCGTTCAAGAACCTAGATTTTTCGACCTTCCAGATAACTGCCTATTTTGTCCTGAAAGTTTCATGTACAAAATACTTGAAATTAATGAAAATTCCGACTTTTAACCTCAAATTTATGTTATGCACAACACAGTAGTTACAGCGAGGCTCCGTTTAAATTGAAAAGATTATTTTGCAGTGAAAGGAGAAAGGACCATTCAGTATTGACTAAGAAAAACGAGGAATCTCTGCACAAGGTGAGTTCCTGCTGAAGATATATACCGTGCACATAGAATAAGAACGTAAAGAAAGATGAGGAAGTAAAGACAAACAGATAGTGAAGAAGACATGAAAGCTGTAGAAACGAAGTAAGTACGAAAGATTCAAGTCTTGAAGGCCTATCTATTGCCATACTAAGCTCTCACTATTTAACTCCAGAGCGGGCGCCAGTTCTAATAGCATAGAACAAACAAACCTGACTAACCGAAGCTTGTTGCTTATCCTGTGCTTCCTGAGGAGAGATGTAAAAGAGATCATGCATGCAAAATGTTATTCCTAAACTATGTTCCTCCCCATGAATAGTAGGGCAGAATAAACGTCTAATTATGGAGCTACCATTAAAAAGCGAAATCTGCCAATGAAATGCGTTAACCAAGATACTAAACTGGATTTCCTCTCAGCTTGGTATTGGCATATTTGTTGCACGTGCTAAACTAGTTATAAGTTACAAACTAAAGCATACCAAGTTTTTTACCATACTCATTTCAGAATTTGCTCATCTCCTGATAGGGTGCATTAGGAAATGTCTCTTTCATTTCGCCCACAATGCTGATGTTGTAATGGTAACATTAATTCAATCATGGGTTAGCCGTAGAAAAAGTCCCCACTATTCCGCTAAATGTATTCTTATTTTGCTGACATTCACAAAATGTTGTACTATCATGTGCGAAAATCAATTTTAAGGATATCTCATTATAATTTTGATTGCAATTACCCACGATTACTAATTAACCCTCATTCTTAGGCCCTTGAAACCCGCCTTTCATTTGTGAGTGTCCAACTTCAAGAGCAACCATAGCGAGCGCCAATTTAAACTTGCCATTCTAGGAATAATTTCATTTTTCTGCAAGTTGTAAGCGCTATATTTAACTTGGAGTCACTTAAGCATCTGCGCCCGTTATGCAAATTGGCCCCTCACCGAGTCCCGGGCGGTAAAAAAGAAGTTGAGGAATCACTGCCTGCAACTGGCGTCATTCCTGGCAGATGAGCACCCTCGTGCGTGCCCGCCGCTCAGCTCGTCATTGTGAAGCAGGATATATCAAACGGAGAAGAAAAGTAGATGTGATAATAAAGTGAAGTAAGAAACAAAGAAGTAAAACATGCAACTGTGGACTCTTAGGATTGTGAAAGTAACGTAGGTGAAGGCTACCGAGCCATGTTGCAACCCAGCCATGAAGTGAAAACCTAATCATTTTTATTGCACATCCTCGTAACAGCCTCCAAGTAATCAACGACAATTTAGGTATTAAGGTGTACAGTCAGAGAGTACAATTGTACCCAGGAACATTGCACGCTAATTCAAGTTACTTGATGATTTGTGCAGGTCCTGTATAAAAAATAATCATAATCCCTTCGGGTTATTACGTCAGCTTTGCATTATTTTTACATTTTCAATTCCAAGTTTAGTTTCGCACACTGGCTCATGCCTCGCACACTGCCTCATGCCTCGCACACTAGCTCATGCCTCGCACACTAGCTCATGCCTCGCACACTAGCTCATGCCTCGCACACTGCCTCATGCCTCGCACACTGCCTCATGCCTCGCACACTGTCCGTTTCAACTTTTAGCTTCCACTTCTGCCTACAATTTACATCTATTTTCAAATGATTTTTTTGGGCCTAACACTTGACTGCGACGTGCGCCATAGGTGGTACACAGAGGTAATTTTCATAATGCTACTGACCGACCAGTAGCCACAAACACAATTTTTATAAATAATTAATCAAACCTAATTGAATACACGATCCAGTTCATGTTTGCTATTTTCAAAATAGTTTACTACAATTGACTTTAAATTTGAATTTGGCATTGAACCTAATATTTAGTAGTCGCAGTCAAAGTATTAAGTGAATATAAGAAGGTATGTACAAATGGTAAAAGTAAAGCAGGGTAGAACGGGGCAACATATGTATGTGTGATGAAAGCGACTGTAAACCAACAGGCGTGTAGATGAAAGCCATTTCCTATAATCTGAAGCAAATAAAATTTATTACTGGTTATAAGTAAATGACTCGGAGGTGTCGACCCGAGAATGATAAAAATGAATGGTCAACAAAACATGTAAAAATTCATTTTGCACGAAAACACATGGAAATATCAAAACCGATCCCCACAAAATTATCAAATAGTTTGGAACCAAAAAGATTAAGAGTTCTAAAGCTTATAAAAAACGAATGTAAGTCATACTTAGTAAATTCATGTGGGATATACAAAAATCTCATCAGGCAACATATGAAGATAATTTCATGGAAAATAAGCAAATTAGTCAGTAGCCAGAAATTATCAACAACAAATGATGCTGGACGCAAACATTCAAAATGAACGACGTTTTGAAAACAAACGGATTGGAAGCCGGGATTGCCTGTGTGCATGACCAATCACTGAAAAAATCTTAAACAAACAAAAATATTCTCTACGACAGCAGGACATCGAACTATGAAATTAATTTGCAACTCCCTCGAAATTACACTTCAGAGAAAACGAACACCACAACTGCAAAAAAAATTACCAGCGGAGAGAAGGTAAGCAGAGGATTATGGAAGAAAGCAAGCGCAGGTGAGAGGCCACAGGAGCCTGTTAAAGAGGGTGTGTCGCGGCCGCCTCACTGCTGTAAAGACGAGCGTTCACGCCGGTGCTGCCGTGTGTGCCCCATGCCTCGTGTGTGCCCCATGCCTCGCGTGTGCCCCATGCCTCGCGTGTGCCTCATGCCTCGCGTGTGCCCCATGCCTCGCGTGTGCCCCATGCCTCGCGTGTGCCCCATGCCT
>JACJUY010001591.1:30853-55374 GCA_014220935.1 Platorchestia sp. MABIK
ACGGCACCAAAGGGCCAACATTGCTACGGCACCAAAGGGCCAACATTGCTACGGCACCAAAGGGCCAACATTGCTACGGCACCAAATGGCCAACATTGCTACGGCACCAAAGGGCCAACATTGCTACGGCACAAAAGGGTTAACATTGCTACGGCACCAAAGTGCCAACATTGCTACCACTACGCGCCGGTGCCGCAAACAAGAGGATGTTTGTTTACTGGCAGACGCTCGCTTGCGTCTCTCGCTGCTCCGCCATGTTCGACTCGTGCTCTTCCGTAGCTCTTGTGTGAGGGCCCGAGCTGAGGGTTAGGTAGGCCTTCTTTTTGTTAAAATGGCATGGTTTTTGTTCGGTTAACAATTTGACTGCGTCAGGTAAAACTGAAGTTGACAATTCAATTCAAATTTAAAGTCAATTGTAGTAGGCAATGTTGAAAATAGCGAGCAGTTGCTGGATCGTGCCTTCATCGATTTTTAATTAAGTATTTATGAAATTTGAGTTTGTGACTACTGGCCGGTCCGCGGCGTTGTGAAAATCCCCTCCGTGGTCACCGGTGGCTCACTTCGCAATCGAAGTGTTAAGGACCTGCTTTTTTTTCGGTTCACTGCTGTCCTGTTTTTCAGCACCTACTACTCTCTTCTTCGACTTTGATCTTATTTCTTGATTTTCTTTCTCAGCTTACTGTTTCTATGCCTCTTCTGCATAGATTCCGCGTTCCCTTAACTCCATACCTCCTTCCTCTCTTTGGATCGCCTTTGTGGCGGATAGAGAGGCTTAAACTAATAATCTAATCTAATCTGTAGCTCTTGCTTCTCAGATACTTTCTGCTACTTCTTTCTCTCTTCTTATTTATTCGTTTTTCCTTTGTGTTCTGCTTGGAAGGAATGAAGGACCGCCGCGTTAGCAACCGAACGCTCGCTTCTTATTAACTTTGCTCCGGACCGCTTGCTTGCTGTAATTCTGCTGCTCAGGCCGCTTTGGTGTTGTTGCTGTGTGTTGTTTGTTCCAGTGTTGCTTCTGTCTGGCTAGTGCCTATCTTGCTTCTCCTGTCTGCCTAGTGCCTATCTTGCTTCTCTAGTCTGCCTAGTACAGTGTTTTTAAGCTGGGTTCGATCGAACCCCAGAGGTTTGGCGAGTCGTACCCCTGGGTTCAGCATGGTACAGTTAGTGCACTAATACAGTATATAGTTATATACATATGTTTTTAATTTGAAGAAAAAAGCACATTTTATTTTTCCAACTACGAAAGGTGCGATGAATGCATGTATGGAACTTGTGGGGTTCAGTACCTCCAATAAGGTTAAGAACGAGTGGGCGAGTATATTACTTCTAATGTCTGCTTAGTATTCATCCATTCGTTTAAATTTTATGTTGGAACACTGCCGCGTTTACCTCTACTTACATTTATGCACAACATTCTACATTATTGCTCTCTCCATTCGAATCGTCGCGCACACATCTTTAGGTCGCTGTACTTACACAGAACCTAGGCATTTTAACATACATGAATCGATTCCGTGTGTGTGTGTTCATGGATGTGTGTGTGTTTATGTGTGTTCATATATGTAAGCGTGTTTATGTATGTTTGTGTCCTTATGTATGTGTGTGCTTGTGTTTATGTGTGTGTGTGTTTGTACTTTTTATGTGTGTGTGTTGCAGCAGACACGCGGCGTGCGGCGTGTGTGTTTCTTTAGAAAGCACGTCGCCTTCCGTCACAATCACAGAAGCGAGAGAGAAGCAACACTTGCTCGCCAGGTGGGACAGGTGTGTTCCCGCCGGCAACCTCGGTCGTTCTCTGCCCTCTTTGTCGTCGTCGTAGAGTTCTTTTTTGTGCGTGTCGTGATAAGGAAAGGACTTTTTCGTCCGAATACTGCATCGTTGTTGATTTTTCATGTTCTCATTTTTAATTTTGTCAGCTTGCCACGTACGATGTGCCGAGATAATTTTCTCCAGTTTGGGTTTAGGCCTGGAAAAAAAGAGTAATTTTCGTTGTTTGAAGTACGGTACTTCTGTTTGATTTGAGCTCCTACGTAGGGTTGTGCGTTGTTTTTATGTGTTTATGCATTGACAATTGACATGCAATAGAGAACATATTTACTCTCATGAAGTGTGCTGTTGACTGGGTGCTTTGTTATTGCAATTCCACGGAGGGGGACACAACTATTGTGTCTATTGGAGTCAGTACAAGCAGGGGGAAAATGTGGGGTCCCGAAATGATGAGGTAAGCTTTACACATGTAGAAATAGAATTTTTTTGGTTTGTTCGAGTCGTGTTTTTTCGATTCCCCGCTGTTCATTTTCTCAGCACCTGCAACTTTTTTTGTACATTTATCTTGTTTCTTTCTCATCTTTGCGCAGAAGATTTTGCTTGGGAACACACAATGAGCTTAGATTCCCCGTTCCCTAAACTCCATTCTAAATGGTGCCTTCCTTCCTGTCGTTGGAAAAGTTTTATACTGTGACTAGAGAGGCTCAAACTAACGTATGCAACTTTCTAATCTAACTATTATTTAAATGGCTAGAGTAAAAAAATCACTTCACATTGAATTATTTCTTGGTTTACGACTCCGCAAAATCGATTTCCTTCACAATTTCGTTTCTTCCACAATTTCGTTTCTTCCGTAATTTTGTTTCTTTCACAATTTTGTTTCTTCTACAATTTCGTTTCTTCCGTAATATTGTTTCTTTCACAATTTTGTTTCTTCCACAATATCGTTTCTTCTGTAATTTTGTTTCTTCAACAATTTTGCGTATCACCCGAAATCATCTCACGAGTGAGACAATGCTAGGAGCAGCGCGCAGTGTTGCTTCGTGAGATACTTTCGAGATGCGAAAATAAGTGGTTTTACTTGGAAATTGTCCTTATCTTCGTTCGAAAGCTAGGGAGCGGTGTAAAAATATACATTTCTAGCGTTGAAATAATTGCTTAAAAACTTGAACGGCAACGGCAGCCGACGTCATTAGCTCTGCAACAGAACATGTCAGTGGAAAAACGCTTTTTTGTAAGTGGAAAAACGCTTCTTTGTGAGTGGAGAAACGCTTCTTTGCAAGTGGAAAAACGCTTCTTTGTAAGTGGAAAAACGCTTCTTTGTGAGTGGAAAAACGCTTCTTTGTGAGTGGAAAAACGCTTCTTTGTAAGTGGACAAACGCTTCTGTGTGAGTGGAAAAACGCTTCTTTGTAAGTGGAAAAACGCTTTTGTGTGAGTGGAAAAACGCTTCTTTGTGAGTGGAAAAACGCTTCTGTGTGAGTGGAAAAACGCTTCTTTGTAAGTGGAAAAACGCTTCTTTGTAAGTGGAAAAACGCTTCTTTGTAAGTGGAAAAACGCTTCTTTGTAAGTGGAAAAACGCTTCTTTGTGAGTGAAAAAACGCTTCTTTGTAAGTGGAAAAACGCTTCTTTGTAAGTGAAAAGACGCTTCTTTGTAAGTGGAAAAACGCTTCTTTGTAAGTGGAAAAACGCTTCTTTATAAGTGGAAAAATTTCTTCTTTGAAGTGAAAAAAAGCTTCTTTGAAAGTGAAAAAAACGCTTCTTTATCGTCCGCCATCTCGGCGAGTTTCTCCTGCGCAAGATCTTTCATGCGGACGTTGTCTATTAATCTGCAGCCAGCAAATAAATTCGTCGCTACATATTTGCGAGCGTGCAACGCCACAAAAACATGACGTGGGGGGCACGTCTGTCATAAAATATCTGGGGTGTGTAGGGGTGAATGTTGCGTTTAATTGTGCCAGAGGATTTTGTTCTGCCGGTTTGAAAATACGTGGATCCCAGTCGTGGGCTTCCTATGAAAGATATTGTCGTTCTGAGAAATATTTTTTGTATGATGAAAGAAGTCTTATTTTCAGTACTGGAAAGTGGTGAGTGTATTTCATTTCACGAATGTCGACGCACAAGTTTTTATAACTGCATCGGGCGAACATTCCGTTTGTTGGTGATCCACCTAAGTAATTTTTTCACTCAGGAGGAAATGTGCGAGGGCCCGAGCTGAGAGTTGGGTAGTCCTTCTTTTTGTTGAAATAAAATGTTTTTTGTTATGTTGAGGGCCATCTTTTTTCGATTCACTGCTGTCCTGTTTATCAGCACTTACTACTTTCTTCTTCTACTTTTATCTTGTTTCTTGAACTTCTTTCTTATGTTACTGTTTCTATGCCCTTTCTGTATGGATTCCGCGTTCCCTTAACTCCATACTAAATGGTGCCTTCTTCCTTCCTCTCTTTGGATCGCCTTTGTTGCGGATAGGGAGGCTTAAACTAACTAATAATCTAATCTAATCCTTCCTCTCTTCGGAACGCTTTTTTTTAGCGGTTAGGGAGGCTTAAACCAACATTTTTTATTTCATCTTTTTTCACTCATGTTCCTAGCATCACAACCACTGTCATTAGACTGACGATGGCGTGAGGTTATCACCAACATCGTAATATATTCCAGCAGAAAGTATCAAAAAATCACATCAGGGCACAAACTCGACGGGGGAAAAAATTGCGTCAGCATTTCTAGCGAGTGTGCCAAATATGACACGTGGGACTGTTAGGGGTAAAATATTCTTTGAGACCCATTTAGAAGTACTTGGGTCTTTTCAGCTGCTCTGGGACTGTTAAGGATTGCATGTTTTTTGAGACCCATTTAGAAGTACCGTCCTGGCGCCATCCATTTCAGCTGCTCGCCCGAGACTTGAAGCCTATCATGCGATGAAAATGTTCACTTTTATCCTGGCAATCCATTCATCCGTTCTTTCCAGATAGAGCGTCCGTCATTAGGGAAGAATTTTGGCTGGAGATCGGCCCGCGTTGGCTGGGCGGGTGATGAGGCATCTCTATTTCGGTCCGCTCGAGGGGATCAAATTCTCTTTAGCAATTAGGCTTGGGATCCCAATGGTTGAGGGCTCTGAGAGCGCCGGCATCTAGGCCTAGAGCGCCGGCATCTAGGCCTAGAGCGCTGGTATCTAGGCCTAGAGCGCTGGGATCTAGCGCTGGAATCTAGGCCTAGAGCGCTGATAGATAGCGCCGGCATCTAGGCCTAGAGCGCTGGCATTTAGGCATTTAACGCTGGTATCTAGGCCTAGAGCGCTGACATCTAGGCCTAGAGCACCGGCATCTAGGCCTAGAGCGCTGGTATCTAGCGCCGGCACCTAGGCCTAGAGCGCTGGCATTTAGGCCTAGAGCGCTGATAGATAGCTCCGGCATCTAGGCCTAGAGCGCTGGCATTTGGGCATTTAACGCTGGTATCTAGGCCTAGAGCGCCGGCATCTAGGCCTAGATGCCAGGCCTGCTTGGCTTCCACCATCTTTCATTGCAGCAGTGGTGGGTTGTGCTGCAAACATGGGACCGTCACGGCCAGATCTGCCTGCTAAAAGAGAAAAGGGATTTTAATTCCTGGGCTCCGATTTTAGGGTAGGCGAGATTGCCTTGTGTTTGATGTTTACGGGGGGAGGGGGGTGTTTGGACAGGTGCCATCTGAGGAGCATCTTGGGCTTTTAGAGATTTCGACTGCGTTGGAGGACTTGATTAACGATCCGCCAGCGTTAGAGCATTTGGTGCACGAGTATTGGAGCGTGGTTTGTGCCAGATCTGGGGCGTGGTGAAGGAAAGGGCTAAAATGCCATGCGTTATGCTGTGTTTTGCAAATTGTAGCAACTTGGTTTTGAAGAGTTCAACGTTTGTCTAAGTGATCCTACCTGCTAGAGCCCCAACTTCGGTTGCAGGAATGAGCGCTTGTGCGTACGCATGAGTCAAAAACCGTAACCGTATTTCGAATGTAAATAGTTTCAAAATGGGGAAGGAGTGGCAAGGTATGTAGACGTCTAATTATTATATGGACTACATCGAATCATTTCAATGGGCCAAATTAAGGCATGCTCCGCACACTAAGCCCCGAACTCTGGTTCTGAATGACTATTACTCTGTTTTTGATTGGTGGGTTATGGTATTGGAATAAAGAATGTATCACTGATGAAATTTATTGCCATTCAATTTTGAAAGGAGGGATGTATCACTAATACATTTTATTGCCACTCAATATTGAAAGGAGGGATGTATCACTAATACATTTTATTGCCACTCTATTGAAAGGAGGGATGTATCACTAATACATTTTATTGCCATCCAAATTTGAAAGGATGGATGTATCACTGATACATTGTATTGCCATTCAATATTGAAAGGAGGAACGTATCAGTGATAAATATTACCTCCATTCAATGTTGGAAGAGAAAGTGATACATTTTATGGCCATTCCGGATTGTAAAGAGAAGTGATTCATTTCATGGCCGTTCAGTTTGGGAAAAGTGAGGGATTAATTTAATTGGCTTTTAACTTGACGAGTGCGGGCTTTTGTGACCCACCCTGCACCACGGTAGTGGAAACAAGGTGAGGTCAAACCAGTCTTTTTTTGTCGACCGTATGACAATGCTGACGTCACGGCAATGAACCAATAGCAGCGCTCATATTGTATCTGGTAGCACTGCTAGCCCCAAATCTGGCTCCGCTATTGGCCTAACGATGTGGCGTTTTGGTGACGTCATGAAGTTTGTTTGAAATAAAGCCGTTCTATTGGCTAACCGAACAAGAGGAGGCGTATTTGCCCCATAGAAATGACCCTCCCTCGTTTCCTCCACCGTGCCCTGTCGAGTGCTAGACCGATGTTTGCCACATTCCCTCTGCCGTACGCAATGTTGGGTCAGGTTCGTGCTGCGGATGTTGGCCCCCTAATGAAGTTTCCTGAGTCTGTATCTACTTATTCCGTTGGTCTTCAATTCCTTATAGCATCTGAGTGTCGTAATCTCGATTGCTCATTTATGAGAATTACGAACCAATGGGTTTTATTATTATTATTCTCATTTTTTCACACACTCGGTATGGTGAAATACTTAATTTATAAGTCGCCTACTAACGCAAATCTACAGTACGTACCAGGTGTATGAAGTTCAAAACAATTATCGTGTTCACTTGATTAATCTTTTTTTCCTCGCACAGTATAACTTTTGAAGCCCTTTGCCTACGATCTCACTCTCAAGCCTCTCAGTGCTGAGTTTTTGCTCGTGGCCCACAATGTTAGACACTTGTACTGAGAAATCTCCGATTTTTTGCTTGTAAAAGTTCCCTGTATAGTTTCTGCGCCATTTAGGGCTCTCAGACGATTAGTGCACCGAGATGTTTCCGATATGAATGCCCTAATTGGCAGGTAAATCGTGTGGTCCGTGTTGGTGCAGGGGCTGCCCGTGTAAGTTCGGTGCTCAGTTCTCGTTAGCGCAGGACGATCGTACCATAGTGCTCGGTACTAAAGTACTAAACTCAGTACTAAAGTGCTATACTCAGTACTAAAGTACTACACTCAGTACTAAAGTACTACACTCAGTACTAAAGTACTATTCTCAGTACTTCTATACTCAGTACCTACTATACTCAGTACTATAGTACCAGAATATACTTACTATACTCAGTACTATAGTACCAGACTATACTTACTATACTATACTCATTACTATGGTACCATACTACACTTACCATACTATACTCATTACTATAGTACAGAGTTCGGATGTTCTCGCTCCAGAAAGTAGTTAGGCTGCCTTTTGGTTGTCGCTGCGATTTTGTGCGAGTTGCTGTGGAATATATCTTTTTTTTTTAAGACGCGTCATTATTTTTTTTTTGGTACGATTGGTAAAATTAATCATTGATTTTGGTTAAACGTACTCATGTTATTGGTGGAACACATCTTTTACATTTTTTAATGGCATACGCCTCTGTTGAGATGGCCTTCAGTTATTAACTGCATAGCTGAAATTGGATGCGACTACACCCTGTATTGTGGATACGATTTGCTTCGAACGTCCATTTTACGCGTTTTTCGTAAATGATTTTGCAAGGAACCTTACCGTGTGCTTTTAAGTTCATCTAAGTGCGTCAAAGCTCCCATATTATCCACATCTTTATTTTATTGGCATGAGTCTGTATGACGCACGCGCACTGTCGCTCTAGCTCGAGATTACAGTTACAAAATGCCCATTGTTGAGTGCTGATGTAAGTACTCAGATGCCCCTGACGAGCTCCTACCGTTACACACGTACATTTGGTACGTGTTCATTTAACCTTGCTGATATTAGTTTGTTAGTGTTTGTTATTAGTGTGTTAACGCACTGAAGGCTGCGTACCGGACGGTGTGTTGTTGGTTGCTGTCGCGTCTTTGTCTTCTGTCAACTTTGCGTCAAGGTTTTCCTCCGTCGGCATTTGTATCCAAATGTTTTGCTTTGTGTTGTGCCAGGATTTTGAAATCTGTTCATTTCAACGAGGTTGTTTTAAGCAGAAGATTCAATTTTTTACTTTTTATTACTTCAATGCTACGCATTTCTGCCGCTAATCTTGTGCTCGAGGAAATTAATGGCATAATTTCAGCGCGATTGAGTACCTAGATGATCGGTAGGCCTAGGCATTTTCGATAGAAAAGTAGATGCATAAAAAAACTGTACATAAAAACTCTTTTGAGATTACACGTATTTTGTCAATCAGGCTTTGCCGTGTGTGCTTTCGTTGAACCGAGCTCACCAAATTTCAGGATTTCTGATAATTCAGTTCAACCATCGAGACTTTGAGGAAATATACGGAAATTATCTTCCATGCTAGCACGTTAGCCATTAAGGTACTGTACGGAAATTGTACTAGCACGCTAACCATTAAGGTACTGTACGGAAATTGTACCAGCACGTTAGCCATTAAGGTACTGTACGGAAATTGTACCAGCACGTTAGCCATTAAGGTACTGTACGGAAATTGTACCAGCACGTTAGCCATTAAGGTACTGTACGGAAATTGTACCAGCACGTTAGCCATTAAGGTACTGTACGGAAATTATACTAGCACGCTAACCATTAAGGTACTGTACGGAAATTGTACCAGCACGTTAGCCATTAAGGTACTGTACGGAAATTGTACTAGCACGCTAACCATTAAGGTACTGTACGGAAATTGTACCAGCACGCTAACCATTAAGGTACTGTACGGATATTGTACTAGCACGCTAACCATGAGGGCAACATACGGAAATTGTGCTAGCACGCTAACCATGTGAGTAACATACGGAAATTGTACTAGCACGCCAACCATGAGGGCAACATACGGAAATTGTACTAGCACGCTAACCATGGGGGCAACATACGGAAATTGTACTAGCACGCTAACCATGGGGGCAACATACGGAAATTGTACTAGCACGCTAACCATGAGAGCAACATACGGAAATTGTACTAGCACGCTAACCATGAGGGCAACATACGGAAATTAACTGCTAAGCTAGCACGCTAAGTAAATTAACTCCCGCCCTAATCAGTATCATCACAATAACGACCGAGGTTTTGGTTAAAATTCGCTGCAACGAGCGCTTGCGCCGAGCTCCAGGGATCTCGGCCGTCGAGTTTTTGCCTGTTGTCTGTCTGTGTGTGTCTGTCTGTGTGACTGTCTGTCTGTGTGGCTGCTCGGCTTGCGTCGCCAGCTCATCTCGCCGCTCGCTTCTTACCAAATTGTACGTATGTACGTGCATGAGCTGCTTTTGTAAAAGATCTCGAGTTCCCACTCCCCAGGGGAAAATGTGAGGTCTCGTGGTCTGAGTTAAGTAGAGTGCATTCTTTTCTGAATATGTAACAGTTTTTTTTTTTGTTTAGTTGAGGACTTTCTTTTGTTTGAGCTTCGCTGCAGTCCTGTTTTCCAGCACCTACTACTTTCTTCTTCAACTTTCATCTAACTTAATGAACTGCTTTCCCAACTTACTGTTTCTATGCCCCTTCTGCATAGATTCCGCATTCCCTAAAATCCAGACTAAATGGTGCATTCCTCCTTCCTCTCTTCGATACGCTCTTTTTTGTAGCGGTTTGGGAGGCAACTAACCTATAATCTAATGTAAGGGCAACTGTGCCCTTAGGTACGACCGCTGTCTGACCTTACCTCCGCAATTGGACGCAGTTCATTCAGATTAAAACGATTGGAACGATTTAAAATCAGTCAAGCGATTTGATCAGACGTTTCCGATTTGCGGCTGTTGCGGCTCGGGTTTACAGCTCCTGCAAGTGTACAGATTCTGAAAAACTAGCGATTGTTGTAGTTAATGGTGTGCAAAATTCTCTTGGTACTGAATTAGTTGAATAAGTAATGATTGTTATAGTTAATGGTGTGCAAAATTCTGTTTGTGCTGAATTAGTTGAATAAGTAATGATTGTTCTAGTTTGTGTTGTGTAAAATTCTGTTTGTACTGAATTAGTTGAATAAGTAATGATAGTTCTAGTTTGTGTTGTGCAAAATTCTTTTGGTACTGAATTAGTTGAATAACTGATGTTGATTTTTCTAGTTAATGGTGTACAAATTTCTGTTTGTGCTGAATTAGTTGAATAACTGATGTTTTTTCTAGTTAATGGTGTACCAGATCCGTTGCATATCGTCTGATTATCCAGTGATGTATAATGAACGTGTAGAAAACTTTGTTCCATGCTCAGGTAACTTCCATCAAGCTCAACTGTTTGAATTGTCAGAAAAACTTCTTTTGTCTAAATATCCCCAGTGAAGCAGGATTGACTGTACGACCGCCAGCATTTTATTGTCTCTGAGGAGTGTATAGTTACTAATTTAACAATACTGGACTGGCCACATTTATCGAGTCTATAGTCTCACAACACTGGACCGTTGACATGTTCTTGCCAATACAACTGCGATCGATGTCTTTGCATCGTCGGAGAGCATCAGGGCCAACCATATTTGGTCGCCTCCAGCGTACTGCATAGTAAAGTTCACATCCCATGCTTCGCTGCTTGACTTGCTCTCATTTGTATCTCGATTAGCAAAAATCGGCTGGTAGTGATAACAGTGGCTGGTCTTTATTGAATGGTTTCTGCTCCTCTCAGGGGCCAGGGATAGGATTTGGTTAAAATGGTTTGTCTGTTATTTGGTCAGTTTAGTTTGTCTATCCTATCCTTTAGGGACAGGCGGCCCTTAAGGGATACTGTTAAGCCCTTGGGGGATACCATCAAGCCATTAGGTGATACTATTAAGCAGCCTTAGCTATAGATAGGCCTTCGCGACTTCTGGCTGTCGTGCGCGCCCACTTGCGTTCTTCAGTTGTCATGCTTTCTTCCCTGTCGTTTCTTTATATTCAGATTTCTTTCCTCTTAACTTGCTGTTTCTATGTGCAAGGTATTCTGTGTGGCATCACACCTTATACATTGATATCATGTTCCCTTATTCTCTGTCGTTTCTGTATATTTTAATTTCTTCCCCCGTTAACTTGCTGTTTCTATGCGCAAGATATTCTGTGTGGCAACAGACCTTGTACATCGATGACATGTTCCCTACAGTCCATACTAAATGGTCCCTTCTCTTGAGATCGCCTTTGTTGTGGCTAGGGCGCCTCGAGCTAAGTAATGCTGCAATAATGATTTTCAGCATCAAACAATGAACTCTATCGCTGTGTACGAGTTTATATTACATCTGATATGTTAGTTGATGTCGGTACGTTCGTTATTTCGGGACCTGATCTTAAAATTGATGACCGCTAGCCCCTTTTTGGGTATAACTTCGACGTTCATGCTGCATTGGTCTGCGCTGTGAGTGTCGCTATAATGTGTGTTGGCTGCGAATTTATACCTAATGTTAGTTTGGATTCTAAGCTCAACGCGCATCTCCTTGTTTAAGCTTCTTGCTTTTTGCCACCGTGAATTTCTAACTACCATGTGCAGATTGAAGGCGACAATGTGGTACCATAGATTGTAATGCATAATTACCTTTAAAGCGCCATGACACCTCTCGTATTCAATCTTAGTTGTTGTTCTTGTACCAAAAGTGTTTTGACGTAATTATAGAAATAATTAATTATTCCAATGATTTATGTGTTCATCTTCAAGGTAAAAATATTGCGAGTTTCTATGCAACATTCACGTTTATTTTTTTCCATTCGTCCTTTCTTTTGACTGTCTCCAGCTCATGTTCCGTGATTCGGACAACTTCACGTGAGCTAATAATATTTTCCCGGTTTGTTTGCGCAGCTTTGACATATTCTCTGCTACACAGTTCCTATTTTAACCCGCGTCTGGTTCGCTGAGAATAATTGATCGTCGAGTTTCGTGGGTCGCTGAACTTATTTTTTGAGTGCGGCCGTGTGCTGAAAAAAGCCCAGGAATTTCTACGCACACAGACACAGTTTCTTCGAAATTAGCTGAAATTTCGATCTTGGACCTTTAAACTTCTACACTGAAAGGACGTAGAAACTCGTGCACTACTGAGTGGAGCATTTAGAACTTGTGCGTTGTAAGTTGATCAAAAGTTGAAGTAATTGAACAAGGTTGGTGTCAACTGGAGAATTTAGAACTCGTGCTAAGTGAGTCGATCAGAGTTCGAGGCAATTGAACAAGGTCGGTGTGAACATGAGTGCTGACGTGAGTCGCCTGGCGATGGTGACGCCACTCGAGCCCGTTGACTTGGAGAGCTCCATGGACGAAGGTGAGTCGTCGTCTGTAATGTCTTTATTGTTGCTGATCGCAGGTTTTTTTTGTTAATACCTGCCGCTTTGCCCGGGTAGGATAATACGTCTGTATGCTGGAGAAGGACGGTTCAAGTCGTTTTCATCTATTTTGATCTTTCCGTTGCCCGGGAAGAACGGGTTGACTCGTTTTCAGTAATTTGATCTTTTCCAGAGTACAACTAGTAGCATCCGCCGAAACAGGTATCACATTTATTTTAACAGTCGCCGATGGTTTATTGTTTGCTATCGTAATATTTTAATGCGTACCTTTAACGCTTTGCCCGAGAAGGACGGGTTGACTCGTCTCCATCTTATTTGCCTTTTTCAGAGTACGACGAGTAGCTTTCCCCAAAACAGGTATCAAATTGATTTAAACAGCCACTGACGGTTCATCGATGGCCATCGCGTTTTCTTGATACGGAACATGCCTTTAAAACTTCGTCCGGCGGAGATATGCAAGTCTCGTCTCTGCTTAATTTGCCTTTTCCTGCGTGCAATCAGAAATTCGTCCAAACCCTGACTGTGCAGATAAGTCTACACGTTGATTCAGAACCCTTGTTGGTCGTCAACGAGTTCACAATTGGAAACTCTATGAAAACACATGATAATTTTGTCTGAATAGGAAACGTGTCCACCAAAAAGTCACTGGGAACTGGTTAATGTCGAATTGTTAAATTATCTTTCTTAATTAACTGTTTGGTGTTACCTTCTTTGCTGATTGTGCGCTGATGTATCTACACCAAATACATAACATGCACACGCATTCACCAGAAGCATGGCGTGCTTTTATCTTCACCAAAGGCATGGGGGTGCTTGCATCTTCACCAGAAGCATAGCATGCAAGCGTATGAGTCCAACATTTGTCTCTCAATTGAAGCTGCTCGCTCTCTATGCTTTAGGTGACGATGCACTACGTGCGAGCATCGCCAACGAAATCATAGCGTGCAAGCTTGTGAGTAGAGCGTTTTTTTTTTTACTATAAAGCTCCGGAAGTGAAGGAACAGATGCAACACCCGCCGTACGAACGCCTCCCTCTCTCTGACGTCAGACGGGTGACACAGTACACATGTTTCGTTTGTGTGTTATCTGGTGTCAGCTCCTGAATTGTTTTTCTGTATATTTCTGACGTTTTCTGGTGCCGCACATGTTTTCCTGGATCAGGGGGTCGTTGTTGCACTTCGACCATAAGTTTTAGAGGCCTATTGAAAAAGACAAAATTTATAGATTGGACACGAGTGTCGTTGGTGTGATAGAACAAGGAAGTCCTGTTCGTACTGAATTTTTTGGGATTTTTGTTTTTGTGTCGACTTTTTATGTGAGGTCATTGCAGTCGTTGAAATTTATGTCTTGCTAACTGACTTTGTTTGTTTGATAACCTTTCCAGTTAACTTATTTTGTTGAAAGTACTTCAATTAATGTGGTCAGTCTGGTATAGAGTAGTTAGAGCCACACGCGTTCATAAGGTTAGTAGTTCTGTTACATCCAAGTTACCTCGTGATCTTTGCTCGAGCTTTGGTGTTCATCATTGCTCAACATAATATTAATGAGTGTTCAATAATAAAGGCGATGAGTTCTATTTTGACATTGATTGCCTTCGATTTACTCGCTTATAGAATACTGGTGTACACGACCCGTCAACAATGACGGGATTCGATTTTTTCTTGAATGATCAAACAAATCTTGCAGATGTGCATGACGAACAAATATATCCATGCTAGTAGTATTCGCGATTAAAATATTCTTGGATTTGTGCACTGGTGAAACTCGTATCACAGATACGGTCATTAAGCGTCCTTTAAGAGCGTGAAAGTGAGACGGACCAAACAGTTTAATGTGTTCAATGAGATTCCCATTGCAAAAACACAGAAAAAATCACGCACAAATAAAAATGTACAACTCTACTTATTCACAATTTAAGGCAGACACCTGGTGTTTTATTATATAGTAATGATTGATGGTATTTTCATTTTAGTAGTGTACAGTTCCGTGTTGATTATTTGATTCTAAGAGCAGTAAAAAAATAAGCCGTACGTGGTGGTGGATAATTTACTCTACAATCAAAGTTTTTTCGCAGGTGTGCACGAATTGCATTTGTGATCCGTTACGCATGAGAACGGAAGACAGCCACGGCCAGTGCAGTATGTCGAACGAGCGCACGTACGTAGCTCATTTTTTCACAGGATGAAATCTTACACTTCCTATAGCACTAAAATCAAAATCTCTAAAAATTCCTCCCTTCATGGAGAACTCTTCCCCTAAACTTAACGTTTAGTTGCCGCAGTCAAAGTGTTGATGCTATTTGCCATATATCTACATAGAAAGTAGTATGAACTAGTGCTAAGCCTACATTTGAGGTACGTAGTGCTTGTTTGTTTCTCCCTGGAAAATGTTTAGTTCGATTCATGTTCTAACGAATCAATTTCGAATGTTGAACGCGTAAACCGCACGTAATGTGTCAAAGGAAATGATAAAACTCCGTGTTTTGTTACAAAATTTCATTGGAAAATATCATAAAGGGGTGAGATTTCTATTAGTTCGTTATCCTGATATGGACGCACAAACCTAACATCACCCAGTGCCGCAAGCTCCCACCCACATACGCAGCAGCCGCGCCGGCATCTTTCACCGAAGAAAAAGCCCCCATTGTCAAGCGGTTGTGCTTTTTCCTATTTAATAAAGAATGAAGTTCTTCAGCTGCTACGAGTACGTACCGAGTACTGATGATACAAGGGATGTCCCTGGCATAATTACACACAATACGTCCTGTACCGCCACAGGGAAAACTTGCAAGCTGCTCTCGGCGCTTCAGGAAACTTCAACAAGCGAGACTTCGCTTTCTCAATGCTTCCTTCGGTGGACGACCGAGTGCACATCGGTACGAGAGGCCTGCGTAGCGTGACTTTCAAATGGTAGCGACGCGGATTCGAGTTTCTGGGAGCACAAATAGCACGAGGTCTCTCCGACGGCTGTACGCACGCTGCACACAAAGGCGAAATGAGTGGTGGGCCGTGCAAAATGGTCTTTGTTTAGCGATATGCTTCTTTTGTGCCGCTTTGTGTGATATGGTCGGGCTGCAGAGTGTGTAGTGTGTGGTGGTGTGTTAAGTGTGGGGATGTGGTGATGTGCTGATGTGTTGGGTGTGGTGGTGATGTGTTGGGTGTGGTGATGTGGTGGGTGTGGCAGTGTGTGTTGATTTATGAGTTGTGCAAGTGTGTGTTAGATTCGGAATTTACGGGTATATCTCGATAAATTGAGTTAGCAGGTCGTAAATTGCTAGAAGCCCCAATAAGTGCTACCTAGTCGCAGGTGGAAGTCGCAGATTTACTGGCGTTGATCATATTGAGCTTGTGTCTTGGCCTTGGAAGTTGGATCATTTTGGGTTACTTCTGCATTCTAACTATGTGTTCCTGGTAGAAAGTTAAATTCATCTGCAAACATAGTTTCATTATTTTCAATATCGATAGTAAGTGCGTAGAAACTTAGAAAATATAGGTACAACTTGGAATTGGTTGGTGGTGACGGGAGTTACTGAACTTCAATGAAATTGAGCTATTTCACACTGACCTGCCCAATGAAGATTTGAAACCTGGAATATTACTGCTAGATGACGCGAGGAACTGGAACAGGTAGAAGCCGTGACCTAGCGATTTTGTACGGCTTTAATATATGAGAATATATGTTATTTTTATAGTTTGAGAGCATGTATTATGTTCGTGGTTTAAATTTGACATAAGGCAGATTTAGAACCCCGTTTGCATGTCTCATCCTTTTGTGGTTGTAGCCATCCCTATTGCAACCTTATGTGGTTATAGCTATTCCTGATTTCAGCCCTTTTTGGATGTAAACTCTTTGTAGTTTTAACCCTATGCGGTTGGAACGCTGTTTCTTTTGGCAGTTTCACCCATTGTAGCTAACACTCTGACTGCGGCTGGTAAAACTGAAGTTAACATTCAACTCAAATGCTAATTAAATTGTAGCAAGCAATTTTGAAAAACGGCAAACACGAACTGGATCGTGCCTTCATTTAGCATCAACTAAGTATTTATGAAAATTGAGTTGGTGACTACTGGTCGGTCAGCAGGATTATGGAAAAACCCCTCCGTGTACCACCGGTGGCGCACGTAGCAGTCAAAGTATTAAACTTTTTTTCGGCCTATATTCGCTGTAGTTGACTCCCTTCGAATGCGCAACTTCTTGCAGTTGTGAAGTTTTTACATTTAGGATGACCATGTATAGTTAACCCAGCGTCGGGAGGTGCCGAGGGTTCAAAGCGAGGCAGTTCATGAGTCAGCTCAAGTTTCTCTCCTTTTACAGACCGGGTAATTACACCCTCCTTGTAGAGGGAGGCTCCTTATGCACGAATATTGAAGCATGTGCGCCTTGAAATGACGTACGGAAACTTGCCCGGTTTTTTAGCTGAATAGTTATGATATTGTAGAGGTATTTTGTTTTTCAAACGCGGCCTCATGCCTTTTTTTGACTAACGTGTTGGTTGGCAACTTGCCTTGTTTTATACCTGAGTAGTTACGATTCTTTTGGGGTATTTTCTTTTGAAAGTGGCAAATAATCTTTCCTTTTTTGACTAAAATGTTTGTTGGCAACTTGCCTGTGTTACGATTGTAACGATTCTGTTACGATTGAAAAGAATTGTTACGATTCTATTGTTTTTTCTTTTGAAAGCGGCTTTATCCCTTTTTTGACTAACGTGTTGGTGATGTATTACCGTTGTAAGCCGCAATTATGTACTGTGGTGTTGTGAACATGTCTCTCATCATACGAATT
Source organism: Platorchestia sp. MABIK (assembly GCA_014220935.1). NCBI lineage: Eukaryota > Metazoa > Arthropoda > Malacostraca > Amphipoda > Talitridae > Platorchestia > Platorchestia sp. MABIK. The sequence continues at coordinate 48,123 of JACJUY010001591.1, forward strand.
TTTAAATTTAATGATAAGAGATTCAGTATCAGTGATATACAGAGTTTTATTTTTCTGCTAACTGAACGTCAGTCTATTCTAAATAGCCTTTAGCTGTGAGTATCCTTAAAGCAACGTAGCAATGGCAAACGGTGGCTTTTCTTAGGAGGATCTTCTCACTTATTCTAATTACTTTTTTTTTGCAGATGAAAGCTTTGATTTCCCTGAATTATATCAACTCAGCTTTTTAATTCCGTAAGCAGGAATAATTTTTTTCACAACGCGTTTACTTGTGCTATATGAAGAAAAGTAGTCAATCTTACTTTCAGAACGACGCTCATACTACGGCAAGTCCTGTGGTAAAAAAGTGAAGCTCATTTCTCGGTTTCACAACCGGGAAATTTCACAAACCTCGCGGATTCCTCGTAACTTTCTCCGAGAAAAAACTGGTAGCGATTATGTCGAGAGAAGGCTGTAAATTAGCTAAACTTTTTTTGGTGTCTTAATGCACTTGACTTGTGGCTCACAGGAGGGGCAAGTCGCAGAATTAATCATGCAACAACCCCGCCAATTGTCATCTTCGTATTGAAGATCTTGTGGTCACCATGGCCGAGTGGTTGAGAGCGCGGCCTCCACGGAAAGGTGTCGGCAGTTCGAATCCCCGCGCCGCGAAGTGATTTTTCCCTGTTGGGAAAAGGGAGAACTAGCTCGGCCACAATTCCCCACTCTACCCAGGTGTCGGAAATGGGTACCGGCTTGTCCGGAGGTAACCGTCATTGCGTCCTGGTGTTGTGAGGCATTTGAAAAACCAGTGTTCAAGATGATACATATGTATCAGGCTTGATTTGTTGGAATGAAGCATCCTTTGATCAGAAAGGGATTTTGAACTAGTCTAGTGTGTCCTGCACCAATAACCGGATCGCCTAACTCACCAATGAATTCATAACAATTATGGTTCCCTCTAATGATTTATTTTTATAGGATCAGGTACATCAGCGTATCGCTATCATTGGATCTTTCCTGGGCCACGTTATCCCTGTCTTACTTGCACTTCCAATTATGTTAGATTTTCGTTGATTTTTCGTCTGATGATAACTGTCGACAAATTACTGTGAATTTTTCATTTGATGACAAATATCGACAGATTTTCGTTGATTTTTCATCTGATGACATCTCAACAGATTTTTATTGATTTTTCATTTAATTACGTCAAAAGATTTTCGTTGATTTTTCATTTAATGAGATATCGGCAGATTTTTGTCAATTTTTCGCTTGATATATCGACAGATTATAGTCGATTTTTCATCAATTCTGCGCTCAGACCTAGTGTTCATAACGTCGAAGCGCACACTGATCGTGTGCAACGAGTTACGTACACTCGTGTGCGGCTCATTAGCGTACAAGTTGCGGGTCGTGTTACAACAGATCGTACACATCGCGTACCTCCTCGTGTGTACATGGCGTGTATACATGGCGTGTGTACATGGCGTGTGTACATGGCGTGTGTACATGGCGTGTCCCGGCATGTGCTGGTGACGGGCTGTTGCGTGCGTGTGCTGCACCAGCGTGTGTTTTGTGTGTGTCTCCCCTCAGAGGGATACAACTATTGTATCTATGGGAATTATCACTCCCAGAGGGAAATCTGTGAGGGCCCGAGCTGAGAGTTAGGTAGGCCTTCTTTTTGTTGAAATAAAATGCTTTTTGTTATGTTAAGGACCATTTTTTTTCGGGTCCCTGCTGTCCTGTTTTTCAGCACCTACTATTTTCTTCTTCAATTTTTATCTTGTTTCATAAACTTCTTTCACAACTTACTGTTTCTATACCCATTCTGCATAGATTCCGCATTCCCTTATCTCTACACTAAATGGTGCCTTCCTACTTCCTCTCTTCGATGCGCTGTTTTTTTGTAGCGGTTAGAGAGGCTTAAAGTAACATATAATCTAATCTGTGTATGTGCCTTGCTACAGTGGGCGTTGTGTACTCCTTTGAAGTTCTGCCACTGTCTCGTAGGACTTTTTATGAAATGGCTTGTTGTCCGAGTGCGTTAATTTTCTCGATGCTGTTGACCGAAATGCAAATTGTAGTGGTGCAGTTGTTAGTCGATATCGTGCTACCTGGAAGTAAAGAAGTAAAGGCTCATTTCAGTCAAGTTTTCAACGCATAGGCAGAGTTTTTCGTCTTCACTAGACTGAGGCATGGCTTACCCAAGCTGCTTTTCAAACACGCGTTCAGTCCTCCCCAACTGACGTGTTGCCTTTAGTATCCTCTGGGCATCTGTTCCCTGGGTGTCTCTCCCCTGGGTGTCTCTCCTGGGTATCCCCTGGGTATCGCCTCCCTGCGCATCCCTCCCCCGGGTATCGCCCCAATCAGAGGCTTGCTTTAGACGCCCCAGCCTCGAGTGGTTCCCCGCCTTCCTCCGCTGATAAGGCCTTAATGAACTGCGCTGGCTGCGGCGGTGTGGCTATCTGCTCGCAAGACACCTGCTCTTGTAGATAACACTTCTGCCCGCGTTATTTTCGTTATTTCGCTGGCGTGCATCCTCTGCCTGCGGCTGTTATTCATTACTATATAGTAATTGTCCCTTTTCTCTTTGAAGTACAGGTAATTTTGGATTTATCCGCATCTCGATTCGTTCCTCTCTCAATTTATGTAGTTCTGTTTGCCTCCGTCAGTCCGCACCATCTCGATTTACCCACCCTTCGCGTTCGTCGTGTATTCTGCAACATTCCTTGTAAGAATAAAATCAAGAGGACATTTGGTAAACAAAAGCTGATCTTTCATCTGTTACTCTGTTCAATGTGTGTTGGTTTGGTTTTAGGCCAATATGACAACCCCTGTAAGTTCAAGTAAAAAAGTTGATGTACCTATCAAAGTAAAAACCAGAAGAAAGAACAAAATCCAGAAACAAGCGCATGAAAATTTTTTTTTATGAATATTTTCGATTTATTTACTCCTTGATTGTACGATGCTAGAATAATTATTCGCATTACCTAATATGGTGCCTCGATTCATCCACCATCTCTATTTATCCAGTCCCATCCCAGGAGACTAATCGAGAGTTACCTGTACTGCTGCAAAAGCAAGTAGTAGTAGTAGTAGTAGTGATTCATAGATATCGCTCGCAGATTCATTCCCTATTGGTACAACTTTTCACTCACTAGTCACGTCTTCTCACATATTGCCCGAGTTCCCGTGCAGATGCTTGACTTCGATTTCAGACCGCCTGCACTCTTGATCCCTCATCCATCAATCCATCCCTCATCCATCCCATCCATCCATCCCATCCATCCATTCATCCCATGTATTCATCCCTCATCCACTCATCCACCCACCCAGCCATGCATCTGTCAGAACAGAAAGCAAATTAGCCGGATCCAAGCTACGCGCCCCAAACTGTGCCGGGGTTGGCCAAACAACCCCGGCTCGTAACGGCCTCAATAAATAAAGACAATAACCATTAACAAATGCTCGAGAATAATAAAGCAGGGACTATAAAGGCACCACAATAGCTCCAAAATGGCCTCCTCCAGTCGCTGATGCTTGTGGTCGCGAAGGAAATATGGCAAGATCGGGTGCCCCTCGCCGCTCTTTATTGCGCCAGACAAACACGTTGCCTGCAGATGGGGTATTTGCTCCGTGTCTATTGGCTTCTCTTGCGGAGACGGTCGTTAGTGCACGTTTATGGTTTGTTTACCCTTTATTATTTATTTGCTCTTTATTATTTATTTACCCTGTATTATTTATTTGCCGTTTATTATTTATTTACCGTTTATTATTTATTTACCCTGTATTATTTGTTTGCGGTTTATTGTTTATTTGCCGTTTATTATTTATTTCCGTTTATTATTTATTTGCAGTTTATTATTTATTTCACTTTTATTATTTATTTACCGTTAATTATATAATTTATTTGTCGTTGATTATTTGTTTATTTATATATGACGTGCGCGTTCATTATATGATGGTGAATATAATATATTTACCCTCATTTACTCACCACTACCCGTGTATCGTGGCATAGCGGGATTTGTTCATGAACTCTGCTCCATGTCTGACGATGAGTAGATGAAAGGTGTGCTCACAAATGATGTTCCATTATGTTGGGTAGCAGTAGCGCAGTGGTAGCTGCATCTCCGAGACGTACCCTGGTATGCCATGCGTTGCGCTGGACACCGATGACCGAACACGAAGTTTGCGTTATCTTCGTGCGTTTCGTGCTGTCACGAAGGCATTAAGCCATTGCTTCTGTTGGTCAACAATTGGTTAATCCGTTCAAGAGTTTAGGTCGTGACTTCATGCATGACTTAGCCTTGAATTTTCTGAAGCTATGATACGTTGTTTTGGTTGAATTTGTTGTTGATGTTAATTAACTTACGTCGCTACGGTGTTTTTGTTAAGTTTACGTCGCTACGGTGTTTTTGTTAAGTTTACGTCGCTACGGTGTTTTTGTTAAGTTTACGTCGCTACGGTGTTTTTGTTAAGCCATTCAGCGCTCACACTTTGGAAGGCGAAGTGTCTGTGTTGACTATAGCAGTGTCAAATAGAGCAGTTGAGCACAGCAGCGCTCGCTGTGTTGGTGTCGAAGTTGAGTTTTTGTGACGCGGAGGCGGCCGTACATCATAGGTCGCGGGTCTTGTTCCTGCCTTGCCCGCCATATTTATGGACCGTGTCCATAATTATGGCTCGTGTTACGATCAGCTCTCTTCTTGTTTATGGTCTTTATCACCATATTTATGGAAGCCGTGTTCACGCAAGTTATGCGGGGCTGTAAACTTGCGTGAACGCGGGGTAGTTTCGTGAGGAAATATTTTTTTCTATTATAAAGAATAATTAAAAATGAAAATTTAAAGTGAAATGTTAGAGGGATAAGAAAATTAGCTTTTCATAGCGTCGGAATATAGATAACGTGAATATTCTTTAGGTATAAGATGTAACAAACATCATGTAAAGTTTTTTCTCTAGATACATTAGCTTTTTGAATATATTTTATGTTTTACATCAATTTCTTCAACGAGATGTATACATACATATGAATATTTATTACTAGTAACCATATAGATACGTTAATAAATTTACGTGGACCATAACTCTAAAATGTTCGCATTTAAATATTCTCGGTTCCGCTCACAGCAGACAAGTTTTCCTCTGTACACACAGGCACACATTTTACTTGATCAAAGTTTATTAGCTTGAGTGATTGTAATCAATCTGAATTGATTACATCGATTGGTCCCCTCAGGGGGACACAACTATTGTATCCATAGGAATCAGCGCTCCCAGGGGGGAAATGTGCTCACAGTTAGGCAGGCCTTCTTTTTGTTGAACTTAAATGTTTTTGTTTTGTTAAGGACCATCTTTTTTCGATTAAATGCTGTCCTGTTTTTCAGCACCTCTGACTTTCTTCTTCAACTATTATCTTGTTTCATGACCTTCCTTCTTATCTTACTGTTTCTATGCGCACGGGATCCTTTGCGGGAACACCCTTTGTGCAACAATCCCATTGTTGCGGCACCAGTTGTCATAGCCCCTATTTTCTAATTTTTTTCTACCTTCGTATCATTAGCTGTCGTAACCCTATCTATTTTTACGTCCATTATTTTGTTAGTGTCAAATATTTATTTTTCTCGGGCATTATTTGCACGTAATCGGAATGGGAGTGCTGCTGCATTGGCTCAAAATAACCTGAAGGAAGCAACCGTAACAATTATATCGATTTAGCTTGTTTTTTCCGGCCACTGTTGGTTTGTCGTGGTAATGGCACTGGTTGTGTGTCGTGGTATTGGCACTGGTTGTGTGTCGTGGTATCGGCACTGGTTGTGTGTCGTGGTATTGGCACTGGTTGTTTGTCAATGGTATCGGCGAGCACGAGCCATTTTCATGGAACTGAGGCCGCATTTCAGAATAAAATAACAAACGTTTTCGTGTCCGTGCATCTGCAAGATTTTATTGTCGGCTGTAATCCCTGCCTGGATCCCCCGGGCACCATGAAGAACAATGTGGCAAACTTGACGGGTTTTGAGACTTGTGAGGCATACTTGGTCCAAATCCGTCTCTAGGGTAAAAACGGAAGCAATTCATAGAATTACGGGGCTCTGCAAAGATTTAAATTTCTCGCCAAATTCGTAACTGATAAAAAGGGAAGTAATTACGAGGCTCCGAAATAACTGAGATTTCTGGTGAAGTAAAGTTCGTTACTGACGTGCTAAACTGAATTTATTCGTTAGTATTTTTCGCTAAAATTCTACATTAATGTTTTTTGTGATTGTAGACCTAGATGTTGTAATTGTTGACTAACTTATTAATTCTATCAAAGGATCACTTCAGTTCCCCCGGCACATAGACCTACCGTGCATCTTACGACCAGTATTCGAACGTTGATTCCTACGTTGATGTGTTGTCGCCTGATCTTCGTGGAACAAAATTCTCTTCAAATCTCTTGGTGGTCAATTTAGAGTCGTCCTCGTAACGTCTAGAGTTGAAACAAAGTGATCATTTGATGTTTGTAACTCACGTCAGGGTTCTTCTTGAACGTTTTTCTTGTTTCATGAACTTCTTTCTTAGCTTACTGGTTCTATGCATCTTGTGCATAGATCCCGCGTTCTCTTACCTCCATACTAAATAGTGCCTTCATCCTTCCTCTCTTTGAACATCTTTGTCGTGGTAAAGGGAGGCTAAAGCTTACTTATTATTAATTAATCACCCACGTCAGGGTGATTCCGATGTGAATATGGTAAAATTTTCGCCACTTTTCATTGTGTCTGTCAGGGTGATTCCAATACGGTAAAATTTTCAACACTTTTCTTTCTATGTTAGGATTATTCCAGTGGGGATTTAGTAAAATATAATTTCATTACATTACATTGTGTCGAGGGAGACAGAATGCCAGAGATGTTGACAATGTTTCCTTAACTCGGTGGACCCCCTGACTCCGACAGCCTTGGTTTTATTGGCGGTGAGAATTTTGTTTTTCTTCGAGCATTTTTCTGTTCTTTTATGTCGAGTGATTTCTGAAGTCAGCATTTGAGGGCTGGTGAAGGTAGTTCCTCATACTTAGTGGAAGGCAGATAAACAACGTAAGATTTTTCACCATTTTGTCGTGTTTTTTTCAATTTTGTCCGTTTTTTCAATTTTTCAGTTGTACGCCGCTTGCCCACTTGTGGATTTTGAGAATTTTTAGTTCACGACTTTTGAATTTAATTTGTACTGTAAATTTACGCAGGATCTTGCCTAATAAGCTCATGGAATTTTATTTGCATTTCTGTTGTTTTACCCT
>JACJUY010001591.1:55517-73348 GCA_014220935.1 Platorchestia sp. MABIK
AACTAATAAACTAACTTCTGTTGTTTTAGACTTTCCTGTACCATCACATCAATATTTGCCCGTATAGACATCGGTTAATATTTTTTTTACAAAACTGCTGTTTAATTTTAACCTTATTCTAGCTTTTTATACATTACTCGATAACAGAATATCACACGTCCGAGCTGCTTAACCATACATTACGTATATGAATAAAGTCCGTACTGTATATTTTTCAATCTAAGAGGAGATGAAGCGGGAATTTGTGTATAGTCCTTAATATATATTTTTCACATTTATGCGCGATCAAGCGGTGGAACTCGCGACCACATTGACCCACATCTGTAGGCCAGCAAGGGACCTCGAGGTGCCACGAGGAAATGATGGTCCGGGCAACCGCACCAGCAGCTGCCTTGCCTTCTGCGTGCTGACTCAGCGGCCGCTCCTCCGCGCAGCTGCACTTCCTCCCGGCGTGTGTTGGTGCCGCCGCCGTTTGAAATGTCACGTCTTCTGATTATATTTTCGCGCGGGGATTACAGAATTTCACGTATTCTGCTTATATTTCCCCTCAGGGATTGCAAAATGTGACGTGTTTTGCTTATATTTTGTTGCGTAGCTGTGTCACCTTAGCGAGAGACAACTTTTGCAGCTATGGGAATTAGCACCTCCCTGGGGGAAAATGTGAGGTCCCAAGTTGAGAGTTAGGTAGGCCTTCTTTTTGTTGAAATGAAATGTTTTGTAAAGGATCATCTATTTCGGTTCACTGCTGTCCTGTTTTTTAGCACCTACTACTTTCTTCTTCAACTTTTATCTTGCTTCATAAACTTTTCTCTGAACTGCCTTCCTCCTTGTTCTCTTTGGAACACCTTTGTTGTGGTTAGAGGATGCTGAAACCAACTTACAACCTACACTCTTTCAGAGACGTACTTTGTGCGGTGTTGTGGCTGGCATGAGAGAGCCGTACCGTTGCGGCAAGTGCGGCCGTTCTCGTTAGGTACGGCTCTGCTCATTGAGAATAGCCGTGCACGTGCTCACGTGCGCCACGGCCGCGTGCACGGGGCTGGCTGCAAGCCAGAACAGCTCACGCGGCTCGCCTGTGTTGTGTTGTGGGCTGTGATGTTGTGGTGATGTGTTGTGGTGATGTGTTGTGGTGATGTGTTGTGGTGATGTGTTAGGGATGTGACGCTGTTGTGTTGGGTGCTGTGTTGTAGTGATGTGTTGTGGTTATGTTGTAGTGATGTTGGGTTGTGGTGGTGGTGATGTTGTATTAGGTGCTGTGATGTGTTGTGTTAGGGAGCGGCCGATGTTGTGTTATGGATGTGATGTTCTTCTTCGTTTTATTTTCTATTATATACACAACAAAATTTTATATTATAAAAACAACAACAACATTTGATATTATATAAAAGGACGCTACACAAGGAGCACCACAGCTCTCCTATGATTCTGCTGATCATGTGCCAGATGCGAGTCTCGCGTCGCTGCGGTGCGGCGTTGGAAAGCTAGACGATATGTGTTCCTGGTCGGTTGAAGAATGTGAATATGAAGAACAATACGAATATAATAAATCTCTTCTCCTTTCGTTAATGTTTAAGAATACGTCCCGAAATATTTTAATTATTTTCAAATGCTTACATATAAGGAGGATCGTGTAGTCCCAAAACTCCCCTCAGGGGGATACAACTTGTATCTATGGGAATTAGCGCTCCCAGGGGGACTGTGTGAGGGCCCAAGCTAAAAGTTAAGTAGGCTTCCTTTTTGTTGAAATAAAATAAGTTTTTGTTCTGTTACGGACCATCTTTTTTCGGTTCACTGCTGTCCTGTTTTTCAGCACCTACTACTTTCTTCTTCAACTTTTTCTTGTTTCATGAACTTCTTTCTTAGCTTACTGTTTCTGTGCACCTTGTGCATAGATTCCGCTTTCCCTCAACTCCATACTAAATGGGGCCTTCATTCTTCCTCTCTTAGAACATCTTTGTCGTGGTTAAGGGAGGCTAAAACTTATATAATAATAATAGTCCCAAAACTCCATTTTCTCCGTGTAATATTTAATTTTGTTCTCTTGTTCTCAACCTTTTTTGTTTTATGTTCGACCGAAAATATTTTAGTTGCTCTCAAATACTTTAAAAAATCTAGGATAGTGCCGTCCTAAAACTCGATTTTCTCGGTGTAATATTTCATTCGTTCACTTGTTCTCAACCTTCCTCTTGCTATCTCCGAAAGTTTCTTCATTGTTTTGTCGAGCCCGATGTTCAGTGTTAAAATTTTGTTCATTTTTGTGCATTTAATAAATTTTATCTGAAATTGCAGCTGTAAGTTTGAGAGGCCGCCGTGCGGCATCAAAACAGTCGCTAGATGACGAAAGATAAACATACTTTCTATACATTGGTGCATGAAATAAAATGAAGCGTTGATTTTTTTCACGTGAAAGCCCTAACTGGCTAAAATTTGAATGCAAACGCCCTAGCTGGGTGAAAAGAGCACTCCGTATTTTGGAGACATGCGCATGATTATACGCTCAAATTTTACTTTGGAAATAAAAGATTGAGAATTTTAACCAAAAAAGGTCAATGTTATAAATATATTTTCTGCAAAGTAGTTGAACCATGAACGTAATAGCAAAGAAAAACTTTAAAGTCATTTTAATGAAACGTCTCAAGCCTCAGCTCATCGTCAGTTATGATCTGCGAGACAAAAAATATACATGCAAGGAATAAAAAAACACGACGAATTCACAAAATTGCTCTTCAAGCATTCAAATCGGTGTTTAAATAAAAAGGCCAATCTGGCAAAAAACACGACAATTTCACAAAATTGCTTTTACAATTTAACAAAATTGCTCTTCAAGTATTTAGTGTCTTAACAAAAAAGGACCAACCTAGCAACACATGGCCCCCGCGGTAGAGCAAGACAGAAGACACATCCTGCACCAGGAGTCTAGGTGTCGCATGCGATGTTGCAACGATCACGGAGTGTATCGCGGAAACGTATATCATTTTGGCGTGTGGGTGTCATGAACTGCCATTGTGTGGGGCCTCCTGCGGCTCGCTGCTGGCAATCCCATGCCATTGTACTGGGATAATGGCATTTTTTTGCTATTTATAAGTACTTGTGTCGTGTAAAGCGACACATTGTAGCAGGAATTACGCTAACATGGCATTTTTGTGCGTGTTAAGGAGGAAGAGGAGTTAAACAGTACTTGAATTTGTCACTCTTGAGCATATTTGAGTATTTGCTATTACTGATAACCACATTGAAGGCCAAATAAGGAAGAGATGTCAATCAACGACTGACGTACTACTTCCGTAGCTTCTGATCAAAAAATGGTTGAGAGTGTTTAAACAACGGGTGTAATGAATACTATTTAAGGCAGTGGTTCGCAACCTTTCAAGAATGGCGACCCATTTCAGAACTAGCAATTGGGTCGCGACACCCAACCCTAAATTAATATATCTATACATTCAATTCCTATAAAATCTTCATATTCAGTTCAAAATAAATTGGCGACCTCGAGGGTGGGAACCACTGAATTCTATGGGTTGAAATTTCAAGAACATAGAAAACGCGATCGACTCTAACTCAGCATAAGCGAGTTTTGGATTCTAACGCTTGTTCCCCTGAAAGTGACGTATGTTGACACCAGAGACCTAGCTCAAGGCAGAGCTCTCCTCTACTGATCTGCGATATCAAGGTGTGTCTTCGGATGGAGGCCTCAGTGGAAGTGATCTCAAGGAATTCGATTTGCATTCTGTCCTTTGTGGTGCTTGCAACGGAACATGCAAGCATCGCTCACAGAGTACGTACGTAATTGAACGACGGTCCAAATTCGCTTGTTTTGGCAAGCTGTCGAAACTTCGAGGCCTCTTGACTTGCATCACGGTAGAAGAAACAAGGTAGGGTCAAACCAGTCTTTTTTTCGTCGACCGTGTAGCAGTGGTGACGTCATGGGAACGAACCAATAGCAACGCTCATATTGCATCTGGCAACACTGCTAGCCCCAAATCTGGCACCGCTATTGGCCTAACGACATGTCGCAATGGTGACGTCATAAAGTTTGTTTGAAATGAAGCCGTTTTATTGGCCAGCCGAACAAGAGGAGGTGTATTTTTCCCAATAAAAATGACTATACCTTGCTTCCTCTACCGTGACTTGCATCCAAAGCAATCGCGGTTTGGAGTTTGTAAAAGCTTGGAAAATGAGAGGCATGGCTTGTTCGGTAAATAGGTTACGGCGTTTTATCACTTTGACACCATTACCTGGATCATGCCTTCATTTAGTTTTCATCACGCATTTATGAAAACTGAGTTTTTAGCTACTGGTCGATCAACAGCCTTGTGAAAACTCCCGTGTACCACCGGTGGTGCACGTCACAGCCAATGTGTTAGAACGGCAGTGAAGTGAAATATTCAATATTGGATTGAGTTTGTAAATAAGGAAAGCATTATGCACAACGCTTTGGTTACCCCGAGGCATTACCGCAAGGCATTTCATTCTGTGTAAGGAATAGTCCAATATCCTCACGTGTAAGTTGGTTCAGGAATGCACTTAGCATTTTTGAACTAAAACACAATGATTCATCGAAATCCATATTTCTGTCTGATTATAAAATGCAACGTTTCGACGTATCTAACGTCATCCTCAGGCTGGAAAAAAAATGAAAACAATGATTTTCAGTCACATTGGAAAACCGCAAAAACCAACACTTAAGTAATATACTCGTAGACTAGATACGTAGATCACAAAAGACGAAAGCGACTAGACAATGGATCAAATTTATATCGCAGAAATAGTAGTTAGTAGGACTAGAAATATTGTAAGGAACTCTATGTTAGCTGGCCACATCAGTTGTATTTAGGGCATCAGTTGGTGTTGTTCAGTGCTACAGTGTAGGGGGGATTGCGCCTGGTCTCATGGTTATCATGGGAAGCGTTTTGTGTTATTAGATGATAGAAAGATAGAATAGATGACTTGTGTTAGCGTTGTGAGTTGACGCTGCGTGATTCTAAGTCAGGAATGCGATCCAGAAATGAGTCTAGTTAAACCCAATTTAGGAACAAATTCGAAATGTGATCATTCCACTACGTTTATTTTTTAATACATCTGTTAATGCTTAGTGGTCTCTGACGTCATTTAGTCTTTCGTGTTTATTAGAGTCCAACCCCTCAGGGGGATGCAACTGTTGAATCTATGGGAATTAGCACTCCCAGGGGAAAAATGTGTGAGGGCCCGAGCTGAGAGTTAGGTGGCCTTCCATTTGTTGAAGTAATTTTTTTTGTTATGTTAAAGACCACCTTTTTTCGGTTCTCTGTTGTTCTGCTTTTCAGCACCCACTACTTTCTTCTTCAATTTTGATCTTGTCTCAGAATCTTCTTTCTCAACTAATTGTTCCTATGCCCTTTCTGCATAGATTCTGCGTTCCCTCATCTTCATACTAAATGGTGCACTCTTGCTACCTCTCTTTGGATCGCATTTGCTGCGGATAGGGAGGTGTAAATTAACTAATACTCTAATCTACTGTGCCCTTGACATAGCCGGAAAAAGTGCTGTCGACACCCTGGGAATGTTCTTCCATGCTTTGAGTGCGACGTGAGCCACCGGTGGCCACGGAGGGGCTTTTCATAATGCTGCTCACCGACCAGTAGACACAAACTCAAATTTCATAAAGACGGACTGAAAACTAGATAAGGCACGATCAAGATAATGTTTACTATTTTCAACTTATTTACGACAATTGGCTATTTTCAACATCATTACATTACGACGAATGGCTTTAAGTTTGAGTTGAACATTAAACCTATGTTTACCTGCCGCGGTCAAAGTGTTGAGAAAAAATGGTGCGCGTGTGGGGCTGAAGTTGCCGGATTTTAAAGGGGAAATTTCTCTCGTCGCGGTCAACTAATTTTTGTGGTGCGTTACGAAACGTATTTCGACCATCAAAAATTCGTTTTAGTAACTCTAAATTCGAGCGGTCAACTGCAGACATGAAATTTGGAGTTCGTGTGACACTCCGTGGCGACATTTGCTGTTTTGTCGCTGGGAGTCGAACACCGACGGCCTAAATAATTCAAGTCAAGAAAATAATTCTGAAGCACGACTTGGACGCAATTTTTTTACTCTTTCGAACCCCAAGGCGTGTATTTCAGGAGGAAATTTAATATTTTGTGCAATCAATGTTTATCATGGAAACTAAATGACCCATTTGCACACAATACGTCTTGTGGAAACCGTGCACGTGACTTGTGTGTTCATACTGCTGCTGAAATTCAAGATTGATATTTCATACTCACACTTGGAAATGCTCAAGTGTAAGTGCTTGTGGATGTATAACGTATTAAAAACGCTTATTTGATTTCAGACTTACACATAGAAGCACTTGCCAGTGAATATAGTATCTTATTAAAGAAGCAAACTAACATAGTGTCTTAATAAATTAATTTATCTATGCCGCCGTCACACGGAGACCAAATGGTAACGTTTCATCATAATCATATACAGTCAGCGGCACTAGTCGGTTTGTCCATTTCCACGAAATAATCAGATTTCAGCCTTAGTTTGACCAAACTGGTCCCAAACTGAGGCTGAAATCTGACGGTTTCGTGGCGCTAGACAGACCGAGTAGTGCCGCTGTCAGTAGATGATCGTGACGAAACGTTACCATTTGATCTCCGTGTGACGGCGGCCTTAAGGAGTGGAGTGCCTTCATTGAACTGAACATCGTGGCGACTCGTTCCAGAGTTACCTGCAGTATAAGAAGAAGAAGGATGCTTTATTTCAATCAATTAAGCTTGATACATATGTTGTACATTGGTTTTTCAAATGCCTTATAACCTACGCCTGGACGCAATGACGGTTACCCCCGGTCAAGCCGGTACCCATTTCCGACACCTGTGACCTGGGTAGAGTGGAGAATTGTGGCTCAGTTCTCTTTTCCCAACGTGGAGAAAAACCTATCGGCAAAGCCGGGTTTCGAACTGCCGACACCTTCCGGTGAAGGGCGCGCATAAGGGTGAAGGGTGCCCATAATAAGGTATAAGGAGAATGAGGGTGAAGTTTCGAACTGCCGACACCTTCCGGTGAAGGGCGCGCTCTCAACCACTCGGCCACAGTGTACTAGGTGCACAAGAAGAAGGCTATCAAGCTTCAGGAGTTGGAGGAAGTTGATTGTTTGGATTTTCGTTACGTTAACACGCTCGGCAACCGCAAGCAAGAGCAGCACATGCTTGCGAAGTATCGGTGTTTTGAACGCAGTAATGATGTTGACGAGGTGGACTGATGCTCGTTATTTTCTGCTCGACGCGCGTTTCTTCGCACCGTAACCTTGTGGGATTAGGTTCTTTATCGCTGGAGGATATGGCTCAGCTCTTTATCTTAACAGTTAAAGCTTTCTCGAGAGGATGATAAGCGGGCTTACGGAGTAATGACTTGCTGCTGTTCTGTGATTTAGAGTTGTGAATTTCTACGATATCGACAATTCTATAAAGTGCACGAGAAAGAAGGGGGAAAATGTACTGTTGTACCTTGTCACTCTCACACACGTTTTCAGTCGCTGGGCCTTTGACCTTCAAGATCAAGTTCAATTAACCCTTTAACGTCCGCACTTTGTGCTCATATTACCGTCATCACAACCACCATCACTAAACTGGCACCGGCATCATGAAGCGACCATCACAACGAGGAAGTGACTGCCACTCGACAATGAACTTCGAACACGATGGCGCGCAAATTTTGCAAGGAGTAAAATATATTAGAGCTGGTTATGAAAGTGGATTTTGAAATCCACTTTGACGGTGAAGGGTTTACTTCTGCTCTCGCAGACGGTTTACTTCTGCTCTCGCAGACGGTTCACTTCTGCTCCATAGAACGACGAACTCACCAACTTATTTGCTGGCTTACTGGTGTCTTTTTATTTTAGGCATTTCGGTATTTCTTTTAAAAATGTTTGAATTTCCGGGCATGAGTCATTTCGACGTGTATTGTCTAAGGGAGCCCCGTAAGCGTTTTTTCAGTATTGACACTTCTTATTCTTTTTCAGTTTTTCCCAAGGGTAATCGTAGTTTTTGTCTAAACTTAGGAAATTTTCAGTTGAAAGATATGTAGGGACTGTTAACAGTAATTTTACCGACGAAACATGGTGATCGTCGACACTGTCACTGTTAACAGTCCGTCGGTTGTTGTATCGCTGCATCAAGTGGTAGCGTGGTTTTGTCTTTATTGCCGCATCATTTCTGAAATGCGTTGGCTTAGTCACGGTTACTCCAATCCGTGAGTATTAGCGCAGTTACTCTAGAACTTCGATGTTGGCCCAGTCACTCCAGTAAGTCAGGATCAACACGTTAGCTTCAAACGTCGGCATTGGCATGGTTACTCCAATGCATCACCATTGGCATGGTTACTCCAATGCGTCACCATTCACATGGTTACTTCACTACCATGGCATTGTCACGCTTACTCCAATCTTTTTCGAAAATAGCTCTATTGCTCCATTTCGTCGGCATTGACACTGTTACTCCAACACGTCCGTATTGACACATTTGCTCCAATGTTTTGGCATTTGCACGTATACTGCGACACTTCGGCATTGACACGCTTACTCCATCCAATACGCTGCTATTGGCCCAGTTACACCTCTGTGTTGGTTTCATCTATCCAGCGCCGCTGATTGTTGACTTGAAATGCGCTGCGTGATCTCTTGCTTCGATCTGCTGACTCGGCACCCCATGCGATATCGTGGAGGTCAATTTCCCCGCTTCTGGGCCGCTGTATTTGTAAATTTGTGGCCGAGTCTTGTCAGTCGATCGCACCGTGTGTTGGTTTCCTGCTAATATCTGGGATAGTCCGAATAGTTTCTGTGTTGTAGTTTTATCATCTATGTATCAAGTCAATTGTAGTCGTAATATGTTTCTGTTACGGAATGCGTTTTCTGTTAAAATCTGTGATGGTTCGAATAGTTTTTGTTTTTTGTGTCTATTATCATCTGTTTTTTTTAGTCAATAGTAGTGTTGATATGCTTCTTATGATTGGCTTCCTGTTGATATCTGTAATGGTCCGAATAGTTTCTGTGTTTTGTGTTTATCATCATCTGATCCATTTTTTATGAATTAATGGTAGTGGTAATATGTTTCTCCTGACGGTATTCTTTCAACAAACATTTTCAGCTGTGATTCCGGACGTGTGCTGTGTCGCAACGAACTGTCGTCTTGCGCTTGAGTTTGTTCATTTAAAGAGGTTCTAAGAAAAAAAGAAACAGTTTATTTCCAATAGAGATGGTACAAAACATCATTGGTTTTTAAAATATCATAAAGTAAGGAAAATGCACTTATATGATACACACACATGAGTATTGTAATACCCATGTCACTTGTCGAAAAAAATGATTGAGGGCAATGATTCCCTAGTGTTGCTTAATTTAGATTTGATGATATATGTAACTACAATTATATAAGAAAATACGATTCCCATCAAGAGTTCTCTGAGGGCCAGAGGATCCGTAGAGGATGCGAATACTTGATGCCAGTCCCTCAAAAGGCACAAGACTCACAAATAAGTGAAGTTATGTTTCTGTTCACCAAACTTCTGTCTTACTCATGAAAACGAGGTTTACGCTCTAAATTTTGCCTTGCTGAGTAATTACATGAACAGGTTGCTGTGATCTCATCAAGTGTGTGCCTGCTATCGTGCGTCTGGTGGAGTTATGTGTTCAGCCCGTCTTGGTGCAGCCATCCTACAGTGTAAATGTTATAGTATGTTTCACTAAAGATATAAGCATGTAAACTTATTACACTTAGTTTTTTAATACTTCATCAATCTTGTTTTCAACATTAAGGTATTTTTTGTTATATGTGCCAAATTTGGTCTACTTTTTCGTGTTCTAAATTTTACATTCCTTTTATGCACGAGCTTGGTGACGTGCGGAAAGTTTGACATCCCACCATCCAAGGAACAGTCATAATAACGAAAATATAGTTGGTGGACACTGAACCAACTTCGTATGTCATAATTGACGGACATTTTACCAACTTCGTCGTGACGATATAATTGACGGACATTATACCAACTTCGTCCTGACGATATAATTGATGGCCAGTGTACCATAATCGTATGTCATAATTGATGGACATTAAACCTGTCCAAATTTACACATATGATAAGCGTGTAGCCTTGAACCAGTTCTTATGCCGTCTTCGGTAACGGATTCAAGTCTTTTATGTAGGGATAGATAAAAGATTAGGTGATTAGATAAGGAGTTGAATCAACGGTTGAGAAGTGTGCAGGAACTCACCTATGGGTTTCTACACACCTTGGTGTCATGGCGCAAGTTTTATTCAAAGTCTCAGCGAGAAATAAACAATTTATTTACCAGATGCAAAAGTTGATTATTTCTCAAGTCTAATACAACAGTCAAATTTGAGTATAGCTACCTGTGGGTCCGAATAAGCTAAGCGACTTCTAAGGCATTCTGTTACGAACAACTCGCTTGACAACGCTTCTTTTCTGACAGGTCTGAATAAGAGTAGTATGAGAAAAACGTTGCCAGAGCTTGCAATGTACTGATGTCAAGAAAATGTTGTTGTCGTGTCACATCTTATTGGCGACAACATACGGTACGCTTTTTGGTGTAACGTTTCTGAACCCCTTTCGTCACTCGCTATTCTGAGCAATAACTTCTTGTATATTAAACTCTCTTTTTCATCGAATCTGATCGAACCGTTTTCAAAAAGTTTGTGGCGGTTTCATTGCGATAACTTTAGCCATGGTCGTCTGTGTGGACGAATGAGGCTTTCTTAGTTTTTGAACGATCAGTGAAACCACTTCTGTGGCTACTCCTGCCATGCCTCTTGTATTACATTTGACAATTACCCTAAAGACACTTATGTAGTTTTGTAAACCTTGTTCCTACCATTACAGTAAAGTACTCGGTACGTATCATACGTTCCATTGCGCAGGCTTAAAACACAGCTCGCAGTTTTCAGCATTGCTCCCGTGGCTGCATGCAGAGATCTCAGGTTTAGTCTTTCTGGTCACAAATTTTTGTCTCTTGCATTAATATTGATGTAAATTCTCGAATTTTTATCGCTCTGCTGTGTAAAATGAAGCTAAATTAAGTAATTCCGGTCAGAAAAGGAGATAATCCTGAATGCTTCAATTAGCTCTCACCTCGTAGTACGTGACTCTCCTCAGCCTGCTGTCTTAAGGCTGCGAGTATGATAAAGGATGTTTTACTCCAGTCAAGCCTGAAACACACCATCTCGTACATTGGTTTTTCAAATGCCTAATAACTACCACCAGGGCGCAATGACGGTTACTCCCGGTCAAGCCGGTACCCATTTCCGACACCTGGGTAGCGTGGGTATTGTGCGTGAGTTCTTCCTTTTCTCAACGGGAATAAATCACCGGGGATTCGAAAAATCACTGCCGGGATTCGAACTGCCGACCCTTCCCGTGAAGTGTGCGCTCTAACCACTCGGCCACGGTGACCACAATGCGTGGGGACCTTGCTCATGCTGCGGCATTTGCGAAAAATTTCCCCGTGCGATCCAGCTTAGGCTAACTCGTTTTCATTGAATTTTTTATACTGTGTTTGCAGAACATGTATTGTGAGAAACATGTTTTCGCTGTTAGGTTTAGTGTTTAGAATTGTATGAAATGGGTAAATTGCTGCCATGTGCTGCTGAATTCATTGCGAATGGCATTTGTTTGTAACTATGTTAAGGAAAATTCCCCACCCACTTTCACATTTCTATGCATCATACCAAGTTTGAGAGCTTACATCAACTTGGACGTTCTAGTTTTTCCCGCCGTGTGTTTTACCTGAATCTATTGGTGAAATTTAAGACAATTGACTTTCACTGAAGCGATAGTGTCTCGTACTCGCTGTGTCTGTAGCAAACACGCATCAACAATATTTAGCGCTTCGGTAAGGATTATCAAACGCCAAGTTTGGACACCGTTGAAAATCGACGCGCTAAATTGAACGAGAGCGACGGGCCTGGATAAATGAAGGGCGAAAGCGCCTTAGTGTAAGCATCCGTCAAGATGAAGCTTGGTCAAGCACAATGTGTCTGTCAACTGATAAGGCTGTGGGGTTGAGCTAAGCTGGTGGTTAACTTGAATAATCGTGTACATGTTCGACCAACCTCTAAAATATATTGGGACGGTGCCCATGCACGGTTAATTTAGTTTTGAAATCACATCGCGTTTAATCTCGACAATACCACCACTGCAATACTGTACAACGATATGCACGTAAAGTAGTGAAACGAATTTTCACTAAAAATAAAGTATTTGAACTTCTCAACATTTCAATCAAACTCACGTGGTTTTTAGCTACGTCTGCCATCACAAACGAGTACACAGAAACTTTTTTCGGTGCATTCCGACGTAAAAACACGCCTTCACAGCAGCCTCGCTCTCAGCTTGTGCTTTGCTGTAGATTCTCAAGTCTTGCATTTCTTGCTTTGGAGACACGTGACTTGGCATGCTATCGGGTGAATGTGTGTCTGTATGTGTGTGTGTGTCTACATGTGCACTTCGGTTGCACTCTTCATTGTGACGACAGCGTACGTTTTTACATGGCCGTTGTAGCTCTATGGCACGCGCGCTCCTCGTGCTGAAATTTGTGATGTTTCTCATTCTGTTTCTGTCGGCCCGGCTAATTGCGTGGCGGGAGGGCGCGCTTTCGGCATTGAAAAAACAGGGTTCTTTTTTAGTGGGAGCAGAGCAGCTTTGCTTTGGTTGTAATGGAGTAATGGTGATAGAAGTGAATAATGATGCCGGAGTAAAATAGCAGCGTTCACTTTAGTACGTCTGCGTTGATTTTAACGCGCTCATCGTGTTCCGTCTGTAGTGTTCGAGTTTATTTATGTGTGCGTGTGTGCGGTGAAAAAGTCGCGTTTTCACCCTGAGGTGCTTACGGTGTAATGTCACATTTACCATTAAGCGTCGTTTAAATTTGAAAATTTGCTGCTCATTTCCTTGAATACTTCACGAGCAATGTACACTTCATGCGACAACTTCTGTGTGGATCTGTGTGAACTTTGTGTACAAAAATTGCCCTTGTTTATCTCAAGGTGGGCTGAAATTAATTTCGCTAGTCATGGGCTTTACATATTCATACTTAGTGTCGAACTTGCGTCGTACGAATCGAACGAATCCTGAGTTCGGAATTCGCAGGCTAAATCGTTCCTTGTATTAACTTGGGCCTGGATTGCATTGCTTCTAAATGGTTCTCTTTGGTATGTGCCGTTGGTTTTTAGAGCAGATTCTTCTCGGGGGAATATCTGAGGTTCCGAGCTATATGTATATTAGGTAGGCCTTCCTTTTGTTGAAATAAATGAATTTTTTTTATGTTACGGACCATCTTCGGTTCACTGCTGTTTGGGTTTTCAGTACCTACTACTTTCTTCTTTAACGTTTATCTTCAATCTTGTTTCATGAACTTCTTTCTCAACTTACTGTTTCTATACACCTTGTGCATAAATTCCACGTTCCATTAACTCCGTACTTAATGGTGCTTCCCTCTTCCCTCTCTACGGAACGCTTTTTTTTAGCGGTTAGGAGGCTTAATTTAACATATAATCTAATCTTTTTGAGCAGACTTGCGAGACCAGGTGTGACGTGAGTGATTTAGAGTTGGAGTGGCAAGACTTATCTAAATCTCACTGCCACTGCGGATCACGGTGGCATCTTGTGTGTTCGGTATGATGCAAACACACGCAGGCTGCCAAGCATTTATTTCTTTGTTGTGCAGCGGACTCGAGTTTGTCGCGTGCAGTTAGTAAGAATCAAAGATTAAATTAGAAGTTAGTGAAGCTGCATTTATTGCGTCCTGGCGTGCGGTTAGTGAGAAAATAAGATTAAACTGGGATGTCGTGAAGCTGCAGTTATTTCGTTAGGTACGAAATATTCTATTGCCACAGAAAGGTAATGACTTCGTCGTGTTGGTTCTTGCGTTGGACAAATACAGAATTGCACGATGTAGTGGGAATGAATAACTGCCTCATGTTTCTTCTTGTGTGATACAGATTCAGATAAATAAAAAAGCAAGGACAGTAACTCTCAAATTACCCATTATGTTTTAATCGAACAGGAAAATTAAGAAACCGAGCGTTTCGACCTCTAAAGTCATCTTTAGCATCTGAATTATTTTTAAATAAATTAAAGTCCGTTTACAAAACATTTGAAAATTAAGAAGCTATTTGTAAGGGATAGGAGAGCATGTCGTTTAAAACTGGCTTGTCTTTCATGACAAAAATCGATTCTAGAATATGGGGATCAGTTTGACTTGTTGCGGTAGCTATATAATTAGAAAATCGTCTAAGCGAACGGGGAGGTCGCACTTCTCTGCGTGAAGGGCGGACAGCGGAGTGAGGAGTTTTTAAATTCAGATATATACACTCTAATTTGAATTAAATTCAGATATATGCACTCTGATTTGAATGAACCACCGTCTCATGTTCGTTCTTGTGTAGTGCAAATACAGGACCATACAAAATGATGTGAATGAACTACTGCCGTTAGGTTATTAAGAGCTAATATATATACAAATACACATCCTAAAATAATAATGAAATAATAATGATAATACAAACTCGCGATGTGGTGCACATTTTGGTTCACGCTTGCTTGAAATGAAGTCAATTATTTTAGTGGTGCAGTGGCTTATACATATACAAATACACGTCCTACAAATGATAATAATAATAATACACGATGTGGTGCAAATTTGGGTACATGTTTGCCTAAAATTAAGTGGATTATTTTCAGCCAGCCGTGGTCCCAGCGCTAAGTTTCTCCCTCTTCCTGAACTGGTGTGATGCGCTGACGTTGGATCAAACATTGCACAACGCCCTGCTCATGCCAGTGTCGACATCGTAACTTTTTTTACTGCACACGCGAATGTAGCAGTGTGCAGTGTGTGTAAGGAAGATACGTTGAGCAGCCATTAAGTGTGTTTAAATCTTATTCTAGGGTTTATGTTCCAAGCAATAATTACACTTTAATCCGTTAATCATTAAGCGTCTCTAAATTTTATTCTAGGATTTATGCTGCGAGCAGTAATTATATATTAGTTCGTTGCATTGCAAGGACGAGTTAAGTCGTCATTACCCATAATTTGCCATTTCCGGAGTGCGGCGAGGAAGTTCGTCTAAAACACAACGAATCAAAACCACCCACAGACACGTTTCATGCGTCGATTCAGAGCCCTTCACGTGTGTCAAAGAGTTCAGCGGTAATGAAAAAAGCGGAAAAGATGAGTTGGAACTGGAAAATTTCCTCTACAAAGGACGTTGCGTAATGTATAATGTTTATGTATGTGTACCAATGCCTATTTATGTGCACGCCCCACTCGAATTGCCATGCATTTTTAAAATTTTCCTTTCTTCTTTTCTCCGTGCTATTGGGGAACTGGCGTTCCGAGTTATCAGAACTGTATTAAACACGTTGCTTGCGATGCGACCCACCGGTGGGTCGTGCTCAAGTTTTTCCAGTTGCGAAACGACCAATCGACAAAATTTCTAACAATCTTTTTAAATTAATGGTATTTAACATACACAGTTAATGTTTGCTATTTATGTAATTTTTAACAACTTTTGACTTAAAATTCAAGTTGAACATTTAACTTAAGCGTAAACCATCGCATTCAATGTGTTGAAGAAGAGAGAAGACTAAAAGACCAACGTACCTAGTACACGGCGGGCACTTGAAGAGTTGGTAATACCGCTAGGTGTTCTATCGCTTTCTGTCAGAGCACGTTGGGGCTGTTAGATCTAGAGTTGTAGTTGTTAAATTTGTGCTCTTCTTTTTCAACTTCGTTTTCCTTCATTTAGGGTGACGAATACGACGTATTTCGTTCGTCCTCGCCTGATTTCAGTCGCGAAGCAATTACTGATTTGACTGTTTTTAGAAGGGCTGAAATTAAAACTTCTTAAATTGGGAATCATTCCACAGTTTGCATTTTTTACTATTTCTTCAGCCCCAAATGTGCTGAGTTAGCAGCTCTGCTCAAGTGAATTACATGCCAACAATTTCTGCTTGCAATTTGTTGCGTGGGAAAATATTGTTTTACAAATGTAACGTTACTTCACACCTACTCCGTTCACGGTACATGCAGAGTAAACGGTCAACTACTGTACGAACAATATAGTTCATATAGTATATTTTCTTCGTAGTCAATTGTAGGTGCGGTCATCTACTGTACAAACAATATAGTTCTTCGCTGCTCAGAGCAGAAGTATGGTTTTCATTATCATATATATATCCTGCCGTTTTTGTGAACGAGATGATTTTTCATCTTAATCATTTCTCATGTATTAGTTCCACTAAACATGTTTTTAAAGCCGCACTTTTTGCGCTCTTGCGAATGTTTTTAATTGAATTTCTTTCATAACTCCGTGTGTATTAAACATCATCTGAGATGATGTAAATTAGTTTACCAATATATGAAATATACGTAATAATACGATACATATATATTCCGTGGCTTTCATCAGTATTTTTACACATTTTTTTGAACATTTGAATAAATCTGTCGATAAAGTTTGTTAGAAATTGAGCATCATTGAAGATATCCATCTCGAAGTAAATATGTTTTATGAAGGTAAAGTTTCCGTGACTTTCATGGGGTTTTTACACATTTTTTGGACATTTTTTTGAAAATTTGTATCAATAAAGTTCCCTTAAAATTAGAGGATGATGAGAGATGTCCGTCTCGACGTGAATATTTCATGAAGGCAAGTAAAACTAATGAGGCTTAATTACTGATCTAACAAGTTCCAATCTATAAATTTCCGAGGGAAATTTTCTATTCTATTTATTTATTGGCGCTTGTTTATGAAATCTTGCGAAAAATACGTATTGTTTATTCTCATTCGTCTGAGTTCGGCGCGCTTCTTTGTGTTGCAGCGAACGATATTTCTGATTCTCTTCAAAAGGGAAACGTATCATAAGGTTTTATAAGTTAACAAGCTGATTAATTTTATACCATGGGCTAATGAGGCCATTTAAAACGATGCTTCATTTTATAAGGTAACGAAATGAAGTCAAATTTGTGGAGTTGTATTTCCGAGCGTGTACCCGATGGATACATATAATCGTCTCGTTCATTTTGTTTGTCCAACTTGAGTCCATATTATTATTTGTTCGGTTCCAGGTACTCAAGTTTTTACTAATGAAACAGAAGTTCGTGAAAGTCGAGTCCGTTCGCTGAGGTTGCAATAAATAGCGGGTGTTCTGTGAGCAAATGACGCGGAAGTCAACGTGCCGTCTGAGTCTAGACCACGCGGTCTTTTGGTAGGGTTGTAGGTGCTAGGTCTATAGGGGCCATTTGGTAGGGTTGTAGGTGCTAGGTCTATAGGGGCCATTTGGTAGGGTTGTAGGTGCTAGGTCTATAGGGGCCATTTACTTGGTAAAGGAACCGTTTACTTGCTACAGGGACCATATACTCGCTACAGGGATCGTTTATTTACAACAGCGGCTGTTTATTTGCTACAGGGACCGTCTACTTACTACGGGGGCTATTTAATTACTATAGGAATCATTTCCTTAAATAGGGACCATTCACTTACTGCAGAGACCCTTTACTCACTACATGAACCATTCACTTCTTGTATGCACTATTTATTCCCCTCAGGGGAATACAACTATTGTATCTATGGGAATTAGCGCTCCCGAGGGGACAATGTGAGGGCCCGAGCTAAAGGTTAGGTAGGCTTTCTTTTTTGTTAAAATAACATTGTTTTTTGTTCTGTTACGGACCGTTTTTTTTCGGTTCACTGCTATCCTGTTTTTTCAACATCTACTACTTTCTTCTTCAACTTTGATCTTGTTTCATAAACTTCTTTCTCATCTTACTG
>JACJUY010001591.1:80165-97863 GCA_014220935.1 Platorchestia sp. MABIK
TGAATACCTCAAATTCAACAAATGTTTGCTGAATACCTCAAATTCAACAAATGTTTGCTGAATACCTAAAATTCTACAAATGTTTGCTGAATACCTCAAATTCAACAAATGTTTGCTGAATACCTCAAATTCAACAAATGTTTGCTGAATACCTCAAATTCTACAAATGTTTGCTGAATACCTCAAATTCAACAAATGTTTGCTGAATACCTCAAATTCAACAAAAGTTTGCTGAATACCTCAAATTCAACAAATGTTTGCTGAATACCTCAAATTCAACAAAGTACTTATGAACAACAATGATATACTCATTAGGTTTTAATCTAGTCAGCCGGTTTTGAAGTGGCTTCTTCATGAATGGTAGCGAACGTGCGAAGAAATACTTGACGACAGAGTGTAAGTCTTGTGACAATACACGGTCACATTCTTTAGTGCAAAGGTTCTCGAAATGGGGTCCGCAGACCCCCAGGGGTCCGTGGCACTTTGACAGGGGGTCCGCAAAATGTAACGAATTTAACAGTGGAGGCAGTTAAGGTATTTATTTAAAGCTCTCCATGACTGTTGATATTATGAAACAGTGCGTACAATGTAAATATACATATATTCCTAAGGGGAACACATGTGAGGGGGTCCTCAGCTTGTTTTTATGTAATAAAAGGGGTCCTTGGTTGAAAAAAGTTTGAGATCCCCTACTTTAGTGTAGCAATTTTTTCAGAGACGCTATACTTTTGAGGGGCTTAGGTTGTCGTTGTTGTGGCTTGGGCGTCTTTAACTAATATCACAATGGAAATAATGATTATTTTCCTTCGCTGAAATGTGGCTGAACCCACAAAAGTACGAATGCCTTGAGAATGTCGTGACGTAACACTTCTTGATCGAAGAAAACTCCTATGATTACAAAATTGGCTACACGCTGTAGTGCATTGGATTGAGATCGGGCGAGTAGGGGGGGCCATTCCTCAAACGTGGTGAAATCTAGAAAATGTCCTTGCTCCGGTCCAGAGTCATTTTTGCCTTGTGAGTTGGCATAGAGTCCTGCAGGAACGTCCATTTTTGCATCACCGAAATTTGGCTGAACCAAAGGAAGTATTTTTGCCTCGAGAATGTTGCGACGTAACGCTTCTTGATCGAAGAAAACTGGCGTTGTACCGCTGGCGCAAATTCCTTCCTTGTTCACAAACTATTTTAGCGTTGTTCAAACAACTGCAGGTGTGAAACAATTCCTTCCAATTTTGATAGTTGTACTTTTGTTCCACGGTTCCACAGTTTCTCATTTGTGAAAAAGATGCGCTCCCAATGCTGCTTGAATTTGACGGCATCGCGATGGAATGGCACACGTTTGTTGCTATCCGCTGGGGGCTCAACATTTTGTAGCTCGCAAGTAAGCCTTGAGCTCGAATACACTTTTTTAGCCGCTGGTCTAATAGATTCGCGATCGATCCTGGTCTCATGGGCTATTGTTCGCAAGGAGACCGTCGAATTTCTGTCAACTCGCTTTTTTGATGAGCTTGCGGTTTTTGGACGTGTTGATGACGAGCTTTGTTTTTCGGTCACCATCGCAGCTAAACTTCTAAACCCTTTACCGTCGGCATTTTCTACTCATATTACCGTTATCATAACCACCATCGTTAGACTTACACTGGCATCAGGTGGTGAGTGACATCAGAATGAGGAAGGAGCTGCCACTCGGCAGTGAACTCGAAACAACACACTAGGGAACAAATTTAATAAGAAATACGATATATTGACGCTATTTTTAGAAGGGGACCGTCCGAGACAGTCAATTTGGGTACATCGAGCAAACGAACACTTTTACGCTGGCGTTTTCTTTTCCAATGCAGCTTCAAATTTTCATCCGATTTATTTGACAATCTGAAAACACACAAAAATCCATTACCATCCCACACGGAAATATACACGGGCACAAGAAAAAGCCAAGAATCCTGAAAAAAAAAAAAAAAAAAAATTATCTACCGTACAATACATTCATGGTAGGACATACTAACTTTGTACGAGTGATTTCTTGTCACCCTGAATGTAGATTGTTGCGAGTAGAAGCCTTGTGCTGCCGAGCATGCCAGCGTTGGGGATTTTTGCGTTCAGTAAGGGCTTCATGTCATTTGGGTCATGAAACTAGCCGTCGGTAAGTTGAGGTGAGGTTATAAGAGTCGGAGACGCGTTTTGTTTTCACCAAAGTTTTTTGTTTGATGTTTCGCTGGGGGTGAGAACTACAAAAACTGAAATATTTTATCCCTATTAGAAAAAATTGATTAAAAACTCGTATGAAAACATTGATTTTATTCCTATGAGGAAAAACTGATGTATTTCATTCCTATTTGGAAAAACTGTTGTAAAAACTCAAATGAAAACTGATGAATTTTATCCCTGTTAGAAAAAAATACTTCCCATGAAGCGAAGGCGCGTTCTTCACCTTATTCTGCTAGAGTCAGTGTCTCGGTTGCTTTCGACTCTGTTACCATAATTTGATTTCTTACGCATTGAATTTTTTCTTGATCCTTCTTAAAAATATTATTGACTCTCTCTCCTGAGTGGAGCAAAAATTTAGTAGCTCAATGTTTGACGATAATCAATTGATCGGCGAGCTTAACGAGCTGTCGAGTTCGTCTAGATGAAGAGATTCGAACCTTCTATAAAAAACAGTGGGAGAAAAAGACACGTTTATGAGGCGTTTCAACGCAGTTTTTATCAGCGCGGTAAATGAACGCACCCTTTGAATGGGACAAAAAGACACGTTCATGAGACATTCAACGCAGTTTCAATCAATGCAACCTTCCAAGTTGTGGTTTTTATCCTTATTAACAAGATACGAATGCTTAAAATGATATTCGTGAGGTGGGTTTGCTCGTTTCCCTCACAATGAACAGGCAATAGGCAGTGAGTAAAAAACGGCCGTGTTCTCGTAAATACTATAAGAATCGAGCACTTGCTGCCGTGTGGCGTTGCTGTGAATTGTGCGGCAACAACTTCTAAAAACGCTGATTTGTGCCACGCTATCACGGGAGCTGTCGTAACATCCGTGATGAAGTACCTAGTATAATTTCAGCATTGACATTTATTGTGAACAAAATGTTCACTGATGTTGCCACATGAGTCGAACCTCGGCGCTGCGCGGTGATTTTACCCGTTGGGTATAAGGGAGAACTCAGCCACAATTCCCCACTCTACCCGGGTGTCGGAAATGGGTACCAGCTTTACGGGGGAAACCGTCATGGCGTCCTGGTGTTAGTTATGAGGCATTTGAAAAACCAACGTGCAAGATGATATGTATCAGGCTTGATTGGAATAAAGCATCATTGAGAGATCACATTTGTCCTAAGTTAACGCTTTTGAAAAGTAGAAGGTTGAGTTCAGACAAAAAGTTATACGTGTAGACTATAAGTGAAATCCACAAGCTCGGTTTTTTTTCCAGATTTTCGGACGTATAGTAACTTATCATAACCTTGTAGACACAAGTAGAGTCATCATAACTGGGGTGGTTTCGCTTAGATAACATCAAAAAAACTGAATTTCTTTCTATGAAAAGTTAGTTACTTCCTACATGTGTTTCTTCATTGCGTTACAGGTTGCGTTACCACCAACATATTCATCTTGCATCACAACCAATATACTTAGCCTCGGCTTCCATACCTGAAGCGATCTGGGTCAGTTTAGCCGATCGTGAGATGCAGATCAGTATATCGATCTCAGGTGACCCCAGTCCATGGGAGCTTAGTTCTAAGTTCCAGGTGTTGTGGTGACCGGCGTTTCAAGTGACGACACTTTTTTATCGTTGATGCATCGGAAAATTTGAATTGTTCTCATTTAACAAGGTTATTTTTCGCAAATGCAAATCACATGGTTGTTTTTCAACTCTTTCGGCCTATTTTTCAAGATGAAAAGTATTTTCATCAAAATTCTCAATCGGGTTACCCCTTTGGCTGGTATTTCAATCCGTCGTTCGGTATGTTTTTCATGCCCAAAGAAATACCGGTCAAACCGTTATAGATTCCACAACTTCTTGAGAAATTATTCAACTATTTTTGAAGAGCCCTGAAAAGTATCATTTTGAATCTTTAATCCGAAGAGAGCACTACTGATCATGTTGAATATGTATAAGTGAAAGCTAAGGTTTTTTTAGTGGTGAATGAGCGGCCTGCGTCAAACTCGTTGTTGGAAATATCATTCTATGACATCTCATCATTCTCTGCCAGTATGGACACAATCTCCGCCATGCGTTGTTGGTGAACTTGCATTTTCTGAGCCACATAGATTCTTCTGGTTAAACTTGACGGCTGTGACCAATACTTTATTCCGGAGGTATTCTGAGAGATTTTAAATTTTTTTCTGAGATATTTCATGTTTGAGATGAAGATGCTTCGTTGCTAAATTTTTCACATATAGTGACCTTTTGAGTTTAGGTAGATTGTATTTTAAATAGAACGTAAAAAATGACAGCCCATTTAAAAAAATAAACTGCAATTATTTTTTTTGGTGACCAGGTGATTCGTATTAATGGAATAAAGTTCTGTGAAGCTTAAATTTATCTTCAGCTGGCTTAAAATTTGTGGTATAAAATGAAAATCAGTAACAAATATTGAATAATGTGCGAAGAAAATATCTCAACCTCGGGCATTTTAAAAACGTCGGTAAAAATCCAAATGTCATGTGCTGCTTACACTACCTAGTGAATTATTTTATTTTATATTTAAAATGTTAAATCTTTTAGCGATTTATCTCACATTGATTACCACCGTTTGACTTGACATTCTTACGGGGCTTGCGATGTTTCAATATTGGATATGGACGGGCGCTACGTAAAATATGTAACTCACTATACCCGCCAAACTGTCGCTAAGTTGCACTTGTAGCAGCACACATGCAGTACGTGATTCTATGCCCGTGCGACATAGTTTCCTTCATTCATACAAGTTACTTTTCTTCAATCGAATGATCATTAGGAATTTAAAATCGTAGAAAGCTCTTCCTTTATTACGCTATTCAATGCAGCCTTCTTTCGTGCAGTGCAGTTAATTTTGGTTTGGTTTAGCGCTTGTTTGTCTGAGAGGTGCCTGCTGCTGGTAACACCTTGAAGTCGTTCGATTTTTCCATACTGGCATAGTTGCGGCTGTGTTCTGTGTTGAAGTTGTGTGTTCCAATGCGCTGGTTTGTGAAATGGTGCTTCACGATGTTGATAACTCACACGTATTTCTCTACGATTAGCTATGATTTAATCGCGTAAGAATTTGCGTGTTCAAAAGATAAGGAACAATTTTGTTTGATAATGGGTGATGTTTGGTAATAAATAAGCTATTCCTCTTATGAGCATGTAAAATTACTGTAGATAATGCCAAATTTCTTACATGTTACTAGCAAAAACTACTAATCAATGCATGTATGGTAATATGAAAAAAGTACTAAAGCAACCATTAATGTGGTCGAAATAAGAGAACTCTCACTCATAAAAAATGTCCAAAATAGCAAAAAACGACTCGAATAAAAACACATTTAACAGCGTTTAATCCACGTGTTTGGATGTTTCTTTATCTTCCTAGAATAAGTTCCTGAGCGTTAACCCTACTTGAGAATTGAAAATACTATATCCGAAACACACCCGTAGACAGAGCGTGCCATGTACATTTACTTAGGTAGGTAACGCTCACAGGTGTTAGTTGTCACAGAGCAGCGCTCGCCACTATACTACGCTGTGGGTTGCCCACTTGTCGCTACCCGTGTTGCCATGTTGGGTTGTGCCACTAGAGTTTGTGCTGCTATGCACTCACGGAGAATGTTGTTTTCTTTCGAGGTTTTCTTCTTGGGTTTTATTCTCAAGTTTTGGTGTTGTGTCTTCTCCGAAAATAATTTTCTCGTGTATTTAAACCATCAAACACACATTTAATGTTTATATAATTGTTGACAGTGGACTTCCTTGATATGGTTAAATTGATGCTTTGAAAAGTTTGAAATGTTCCTTTATTGAACTTCTTTCGCAATTTATTGGTCTTTGGTCGAGTTATAGAGAAGCGCTATAGTTCAAGAACTGCTGGTGCTAAAACACCTTACACTGTACGAAACAACTTTATTTTTATATTTTTTATGTTTATCTTAGGAATATAATTATTTTACGCCAAAAGAAAATCATGACCGTAGGTGACACATCATTATGTAGGCTACCATACTGTGCTCTGCACGTACTAAACTTCACTCTCAACAAGGTTAATCAGTGTATCATAGTTATAATTAAAATCACTGCTCAGTAGTTGGAGCAAAATTACGGTGGGCCAGTTGTAGGCGATGCCGAATTGTTGCCCGTATCTTATAACCTGGTAAAAGTATGACACAAGTATCGTGTTCATGGCGTAGTTATCACAAATATCGTAATCACACGCAACATCTTACTTATTGTAGAATTACGACTCACGCATGGTAGTCTCGCTTATTTAGGCCCATTTCCCACCGACCTAGTAAAGCAGCATCTAGCAAGCTCGCATGAGCTATCTAGCAGACGGTCTGCGAGACTGGTAGGTAGGCATAGCATTTTCACGTCGCATGCTTGATGCTGGATAAAACGTGCGAGTTCAGTGTGAAGGCAACGGCTCGCAATAGTGCTATTCCTACATACCAGTCTCGCAGACCGTCTGCTAGATAGCTCACGCGAGACTCTAGATGCTGCTTTGCTAGCTTAGTGTGAAATGGACCTTATGCGTCACGTATCGCACTCACAATGTGTTTTTAATGTGATTCATGCGTTATACTTTGTAATTTGGGTTCCTGGTTCCCTGATGTGAATACGGCTGAAGTATCTTAGGGAATTTTCGCTCCCAGGGGGAAGATGTGGGTTCCCTAGCTGAAGGTTAGGTGGCACATCTTTTTATTGAAATAGAAGTTATTTTTGTCTCGTTAGAAACCATCATCTTTCGGTCCGCTGCGGTCTTTTTTTCTAACAACTATTACTTTCTTCAACTTTTCTCTTGCTTTATGACCTGTTTTCGGTCTTACATTGTCTACGCGCATGGTGTTGGAAACGCACCTTGCGCATAGATTCCTCGTTCTATTTATTCCATCATGAAAGGTACCTTCGACCTTCCTCTTTTGGGAACACTTTTGTGGTGGTGAGAAAGATTCAAACCTATTTATCTTTTCTGATCTAGGAACCTCTTGATTTAATTCACAGTCGAGCTCGTAAGAATTTAACAATTAATCCATTTTCTTAGAACTTGTTTAGTTCGCCACAAGCTTTCTATGATTTAATTTTCGATCGAATATTCACTTGCTTATTTTTGCAGATGTTTTACTGGGTCATGGGTGTTTCCTTTGTGTTTTAGTATTACCATTATTATTTATTTTTTCAAGTCTGGCCATTAATAACAGTAAGATGTATTCGAGTGATGTGCAGCGCTGTTCCCTCGTGCATCTGCGGGAATTTTGATGGCCAAATCCGTGATAGGCAGCTCGGTGCGTTGTGAAAATCTCATCCTTCACTTGAGCACATATCTGTGTTTGTGTGCGTGTGTGCGCGTGTTATGTGTGTATTATGTGTGTGCATGTATGTGCGTGGGCCGAGACAGCGGGTAGAACACACGTGTTTCAGCAGCTGTATTCTACACGCTCTCATCACTTTGTCTAGGTTTCTCTACTGGAACTTCCAGGGGGAAAATGTGAAGGCCGAGCTGAGAGTTAGGTAGGCCTTCTTTTTATTGAAACAAAATGTTTTTGTTATATTAAGGACCACCTTTGTCGGTTCACTGCTGTCCTGTCTTTCAGCACCTACTATTTCCTTCAACTTTTATTTTGTTTCATAAACTTCTTTTTCAATTTAATGTTTCTGCGCCCCTTCTGCGTAGATTCCGCGTTCCCTCATCTCCATACTAAATGGTGCTTTCCTCGTTCTTATTTTCAGAACGCTTTTTATTTTAGCACTTAGGGAGGCTTGATCTTATCTAATCTTCTCTACTTGAAAAGTTTGGACTGAACCTAAATCCGTTTCATTCGCTGCTAGACGGATGAAACTTCCGCAAGGATTTGGTGGAGTATAAAATCGGAAAAAATTGTACATCCCCCCAATGTCTTAATCCAAACCGAACCGTGGGAATCCCGAAGAAGCTTGTCAAGTTTGTAATGCTCAGCCTTGGAAACAATTTCTCCATTTTATATACCGTAATTTAATTTGAAAATTATGTTCCAGTATAAATTTTTGAAGTGCCATTCAGTGTGAGAATTTGGTTAATTTTTCAATTTTTGATGAGTGAAAGCTTTGAAGGCACTTCATCCCCGCGCTTACTGATCTCTGCTGTAACCCTGCAACATTTTGCGCTTCAAGTGAAACGACCAGCAGCCATACATTGCTGTAATTATCCACTGCTGGATTTTATTTAAATCTTACTGACCAACATAGACTACTAATTTTGTTAGGTGATAAATAAACTGAACCCAGTGTTTATTCGCACTGGGAATGGAAAGAGCGCTTGTTGAGTGACCTTGCAACTTTCTTATGTAAGTCTTTCAATACCATGACTTGCTTAAATGGTTTTTTATAATGTTTACAGTTACTGACATATATGTTAGACTTTCTCGCTTAGTTTATTGAACAATAATGTTTGTGATAATTCTTAGGTATTTTCACTTGTTAGCGGACATTTTCAGGAATTAAATAGCGCAAGGAATTCTATTTTTTGTTTGCTTGTCTGTTTTATTTTTAAAATTTGATGATTTTTATCGCGCCCACATTAGTGAAAGTTTGCGAGACGACACACTTCTTAGTACGACTCGCTTGGCTTCACTCATCTTTTGTTGAGGTGATAACTAATCATGCTAATTTGTTTTATGTTGATGAATGTTTCGTTTTTTACCTACATTGCAGCCGTCGGACTTTCATGTTGATGTAAGTTTCTATTTGCGTGCGTGTAACGTGGATGTTGTGTGTCAGTCTTTTTTGTGTCTGTTCCCTAATTTCATTCTTTTGATTTGTTTTTGTTTTTCAAGACACCAAACCAAGCCTTTCGGCAGCGCTTATCTTTACGGCAAGCAAATTTAAAACACCTTTGCAGTATTTTATTTATGTTCACAGCTGTTTTCTTTCAAGTACCAATTTAGTGGAACTTGTGTTGTTAGTGTTGTTTTTCTCTTGAAATTGCACTAAGCGATTGAATAATTGGAATAAATGCCACATTTTCTACAGCTAAAGTGGAATCTTTAGTATTTTTGGCTTACACGAGCTCTGGTGCGGCTTCAGTCGACTTTCAGATCCAAAACTTAAAACTTTTACGAGTATTTGGCTGGTTAATGGGGTGCTTCTTATTTATTTTAAAGCTGAAATTGGATAAAATTTAGTGGCCGAAAATTAATTTGAAAGTATGTATGTTTTCTTAGAGTTTTGACTCTGACAATATTGTGAATTAGAGACGTGGCTGGTATATTTTTCTGATAATCACGAGCCTGTCTCGTGAAGCAAACTATTTTTCATTTGTGTTTAATAATGAAGTTGGTCGTGAGTAGTGATTTCTGAGTGCTTTCGAAATGGCTTCACCCCTTAACCGCTTCAACATATGAAGTGTATTTTTTTTAATAGCTCCTTCCTTGATTTCATTTCTATCTTAGAGGCACTGAGAAACTTAGGAGCCACTTTTTCCAGATGGATTCATTTTAGTTGTTTTCATCTTGAGCGTCGGTCTCTCGTTTGCTCTTTCTAGCTTCTCCGCAGCACATTTGATTTTGCAAGGATTAAGCATCTCTTTTTTCAAGAAATTCGTAATGAGGAAGGATTTAATTTTGTATGTTCTCAGTGTGATATTCATGGCATATTTTGCGCAAAGTATTTATTTGCTAAATAAAAGTCAGGCTCATAAAATCTCATGTTAATTATGTAAGGAACAGAATTCATATTAGAATATGTACATTAGCGTTGACAACCTAGGTCAGTGCACTCTCAATATAGAGAGAGCATGTTGACATTTACAACAAACGACAATTACCACAGAATTGCACAGACTTAGGTAAATGAAGCATTAGGCATAGGTAAGATCATAGGCCTCCGCACTATTGCTCTGAATGGCGTTGTGGGTGGAAAAATAGCACAGAGCCAAAATAATTGTGATATCTTCCTCTGTTTTGTTCAGAGCTCACGGAATTTTTATGCATCAGGAAAATAATGGTTTGATGATACGTTTCTTTAAAAATGGACTTAATTTTTTCGATAATACCCAGCAAGCTAAAACGCTTGATTTTTTCGATAATACCCAGCAAGCTAAAACGCTTGGTTTTTTCGATTATACCCAGCAAGCTAGAACGCTTGATTTTTTCGATTATACCCAGCAAGCTAGAACGCTTAATTTTTTCTATAATACCCAGTAAGCTAGAACGCGGCCAGACTCAATCAAAAGCTCGATGTTGTTCAGTTTTTCGACGTCCCCCGTGTATAATCGCGTGAAAATAAATCCATTGTTATTTTAGATTGAACTGTCGAAACATGTCCGTACCTTTGTCCTCCGTGAGTCTTAACCCGCCCCTAAAACGTGAATTTTCCCCCTCGTTGTAAAGCACCTTCTGCAGACCACAGCATCATGGTGACATGGAAGTGCCGAGTTATTGTACCCTTGTTTGGTAAAAATTAAAACTTCCACAGAGCTCAAAATCGCAAGGATTTGAGTGTAATTAAGAATAAAGTAGAAGGGCTTACTCTGAATATTCCT
Source organism: Platorchestia sp. MABIK (assembly GCA_014220935.1). Lineage (NCBI taxonomy): Eukaryota > Metazoa > Arthropoda > Malacostraca > Amphipoda > Talitridae > Platorchestia > Platorchestia sp. MABIK. The sequence goes on from JACJUY010001591.1 coordinate 90,851, forward strand.
TCAAACGCAAGTCTTGCGGTTTTGAACTACCTAATGAGTATGCCTACCCCAGTGGTGGGTCAGGACCGATATCTGTGTTGGTTTCTGTTAAGAAGACATATCGTATAGTTTACATTCATTCTGTCTCAATTGATGGACGAGTTAGCTATGTGACTTCGTGTTCAGCTGCTGTTACTCGCTTTTATTTACGTAAAAAATTAGAGTTGTCTTGTATTACCGTTGTTATTTCAGTACAATCAATATCTGTTTCTGCAAAGTTGCAAAATCGGCTCTTTGTAAAATTCTAGTTATCGCCATACGCTCATGGGCAGTATCGTAATTTTGTTTTGCAATATGATGGGTACAAAATAATAACTGGCTTTTGACTATATCGACTATTGAAAAATTAGCAAAACAGTGTTGTTGATGTTGGAATTTCAACATTGGAGCACGAATAATCGAGTACTGGGAATAGAGTCTAGGAAGAAGTGTGTTAAGGTAGAGGAATAATTGGTGGTGGTAGAGGATTGGCAGGGAGGTTCATCGTGAGGCGTTGAAGGTAAAATTTTCGTTACAGGAATTGATAGCCAGAATTTGTTAACCACGTTTAGTATATATAAAGTACAGGGGCTTCAATATGATGCATGAAAATGATAATAAGGTAAATTGATTGTGCAATATTAATTAAATACTGTTACTAGTATGAAATTTATGAAAGTGTCTTTGTATCGTAAAACTCGTGTTACAGTATTAATGATGGATGTAGTACTCGCTTTTAAGCATTAGTGGAATTTTGGCTCTGTAATGAATTAGAAATGATGAAAATTTAAGTACGAAATGATTTAAGCCCCATTTCCAATTTAGGCATTTCGTACGACGCACACAAGCTGGTCGCTAATTGAGAAGGAATCCAGTTTACAGGAGTAGGTTATTTGGATAGACAGCTAAGAGCTTTTGTATTTTGCTGTTATAAAGAGCCCTGTTCTGACGTTCTGAGATGCAAGAAAAAACTACACCATTCACTTTCTTTAGGGCTTGGTTTGCTTGTAACAAAATTGATTTTGAGTTCACAAATTTTTGAAATTAAATTATTCAGTACTTTTTGATGAATTTTCTCACTTAAAAAGTTTTTCATTTTACAGCATATTCCAGGGAAATTTTGGCCTTACGTCCTTACATAGTGTAAAATTGTAAAGTATTGTTCTTGGCAGGTAACTAGAGTGTTGAAATAAAACAGTTTTTCCAAGTATTACGGGAAATTGGTGTGGCAGTTCTGAGCTGGCCGAGACTTGGTAACACTCGTTCCCATGCTGGAGAGCAACCTATTTTCGGCACGCGCATGCCGGGAATCGAAAGTAAGCTTGTTTTCGGAAGCTCCAAATTACTAGCGTTAAATTTTGCGGTGGTCGCGGACTTGTGTACGGAAGTTGGGGATTTTTACGGTGGTGACTTTTTACTTGAAAATCTGAGATGTGTTTGCTGGTGTGGTGTGACCGGGGCAGTCGGGGAGTTTTGACTGTGGGGAGTTTTCGCCTGAAAATTTGTGACGTGTTCGATGTTGTGTGTGGTGCAGGGTTACTCCTTGACGTGTTTTGTGCTAGATCAACAAGTTCTGTTTCATGTCACAGGAACAAGTGAGTGAAGTTCTGGACGCCATGTTCGAGAAGCGCGTAGACATCGGGGAGTACGTCATCGAACAGGGAGATGACGGTGACAACTTCTACGTCATTGAGAGGTAAGCGATCTTATTGCCGGTAAAACGATATTATATCCTTGTTTTTTCATAATGTAGATTTGTATGCGTCTTCTGCTGAGATTCCACGTTCCCTTATCTCCAAACTGAATGGTTCCTTCCTCCTTCCTCTCTTCGGAACGCTTTTTTTTTAGCGCTTAGGGGGGCTTGAATTAACATCTAATCTAATCTTTTCATGATGTAGATAACTTTTAAAAGATTTTTTGATGCTTATCACGTTTTTCCGACCCATGACGGAAACACCGTTTACTTCACGTAAATAGGGCATCTAAGGTTGCTTCAATTTGGACGAACAGTCCCATTTGTCCCACAAAAACCCGAACCGATAATGTACTCTCCCGGATCAGTAATACCATCAAAAGAATACCATCATTTATCATAAGCATTTAATTTCAGGCAAAATTACTGATGGTATGGTATGGTACTGATGGTATTACTGGTAAGGGAAAATAAATACTCGGTTCGGGTTTTTGTGGGACATGTGGATATTGCTGTAGTACGTTCATGGACAATTCTGCGGAGTTGGTGTTGAGGTTCTTTATGTTTTTATGAGGTGATTTCCACGTTAGAAGCCCCCGTCCTCGCAGTATCTTGCCAAATCTCTGGCAATTAGGCGATCAATTTTTGCCTGAAGCGCTGATTCTCTTGTCGTATTGTGTCCTCTCTTCATTTTCTGTCTTTTTTTTAACAAACAAATCTGGTTGAGGACGTACAACTAAAACTCATTCTGTGATTTTATAACATCTTTCATTCTTTAACTCTTCCTTGATTTTTAGTTTTGGAGGTAAAAAATTTAATTATTTGTCAATTTCTTCAACATTTCGCAGAGTATCGTTTTTTGACCATAAAGCCAAAAATTAAAACACGCAAAAACACTTGTCTCTTTCTGGAAGAAGTAACATTTTACAGCACACTTTATGTAATGAGTGTTTTATTTGCATGCTTTCATCGAGTCACACACTGACGCATAGAATTAATTTAATTCTAGGAAATTCTCTTAAAGACGATCATTTGCTTGATCCTTCCATTCTGTCTATTCCCGCTTTTTCCCTCTTTAGGGCTCACTTTACCTTCCGTCGCCTAAGTAAATAATCCTCCGTCAGATTCCTCATTGGAATGCGCGTCGTGCGATCTCATCTTTTTTTCAAGAATATGTTCTCCGTTTATCTCATCATACCTTCTCACAGGGATACAACTAATTTATGTGTGGGATCTAGCACTTCCAAAGGGAATATGTGAGATCCCTGGGTAGAGGATAGTTAGGCATTTTTTATCGAAATAGAATAGGTTATTTGTTTTGTTACGGACCATCTTTTTTCGGTCCACTGCTGTCCTGTTTTTCAGCACCTACTACTTTCTTCTTCACCTTTTATCTTGTTTCATGAACTTTTTTCTCGCAACTTACTGTTTCTATGTGCACCTCCATACCAAATGACTGCCTTCCTCCTTCCTCTCTTTGGAACACCTTTGTTGCGGTTAGGGAGGCAACAAAGCATCTAATCTAATCCTATCACATCGTCCTTTCTGTTCTCCCTTATATTGTATGAGATCCTCTCTCTGAGCCACCTTTCCATCCACTGACAGAGTAAATACATTCATTCCCCTTTAGACCATCCCTTCAACATATGGGGCAGAGCAAGCCTCTTTAAACGACCATTTCCTCCCCTTAGACGGCAGTTAAAGCTCCTGTCTGCCTGCCTGTGCACTTCTAACTCGAGCTGCGCTTCTGCACTGCTGGTCTTTTTGCACTAACGAAGTATTAGCTGTAAACTTCCACTCGTACTCTTGTCTGCCATGTTAACACTTTGACGACTGCGATGGGTTAAACGGATGTTCAGGATTAAACCTAAATTTCTTGTCAAAAGTGATTAGCAATTTTATAAATGCGAAACGTTAAATAGGTCCACAAAATATCATTAATTTAAAAAAGATTGTTAGAATTTGGTGGGTCGTATTGCAAGCAACGTGTCAAGGGGTAACGAGAACTCCGTAAACGAATGCAAATTATACTGTTTGTATGTGGTTTGGATTTACTCTTGTGAGTATGTACTGGAAAATGTGTTAGGTGACGTAGTGCTTGCTTAAATATGTGAAGGCAGATGTTACACGCTGTAGATGTTAGTGAATCGATGAATTAAACACGACTCATCCTGTATGACAAGTAGGAATATTTTGCGTCAAAATGTGTTCGAAATGGACCCTGTGTGCTAATCTGTGACATCCCACTCAAATCTTCTAACCTACTCGTCTCAATTTTCTTGAAACCTCGCTAAATTACAGGACTACCAATCAGAAGACTCTAACTTATTCCTATATTCGACTTTTGAAGTGGTAAGGAGAATCACCTTTGTTAGGAATATCAGACTGACTTTTTCTCTGGACAAATCTAGCTTTGGTATTATTGATAAAGCTCAATTCAAGAATTATGGTCAGAAAAAAGTCAATTTATCACCGACTTGTGTCAGTAGCCATCCATTACAAGGGAGGTAATGATATCTTCCAGACTCGGGTTTTTCTTCACAAATTATCTTTTGAAGCACTTGGCGAGTTAATAGGCTGAATCAAATTTAGAAGAAACATGAATCAATGCTGCTTCAAATTTCAGTGCACAATTTTTCAAGATAAATTTTGATATTCAATAGTTGATACAATAAGTTGACATAACAAATTATGCATTTCAACCATTTGAAGCGTCAAAAATGTTAACTGGGCAAAATTCGCGCACAAAATTGAAAAAAATCTAGCATAACTTATCATTGATGGTAGAGAATAAATCATTCAGTTGTTGGATTTGACAATAGTAGCCGACAAAGTAACATTTGAACAACATTCGATCCTCACGCAGTGGAAAATAACCACTCAAGAGGCTCCTTCTCGTCCACATCAGGCCCACAAGCCGACGATAAATCGTGTCTTTAGTTGTCCGTTATTGCTGTTAAATACCGGTTTTCCAATAGAGAGTGTTCTGAAGGGAATTTTCAGCGCATCTTGGACGGTAAATCGTGTCTTTAGTTTTCCGTTATTCTTTTTAAATATTGTTTTTGCAAAAGAAAGTGTCCTGAAGGGGATTCTCCTTCAGCTCAACTTGGAGATTTGGCTTTCTACAGGCTGATGGGTACCTGAGGTGTATGCTGCCAGTGTCTGTTCTTGTGGTGTACCTTGTCGAATGATTACTCCTCAGTGGTAGTTTTATCTACCCATCACAGAATCAGCAACTCTTATAACAAAAGGGCTTCATGGGCTAAGGTTTTTAATTAAGGCAAGCATCATCATTCATTTTTTAAACAAACAAGTCCTTGTGGGGATCAAATTTTCCTTCGGTAATTGAAAACAAAGGTCTAAAGTTGAAACTATGGTCTCAAGATCCCTGGCCAATCGATCAAAATATAACCCAATACACCTTTTGCAGCGGCTGTTTCGACATCTACGTGAAGTCGGACGGCCAGGAGCCGCGGAAGGTTGGCTCGTACGATAACGCTGGCTCATTTGGCGAGCTGGCGCTCATGTACAACCAGCCTCGAGCTGCCACCATCAAAGCCACGACCCCCGGGGCGCTGTGGGCCATGGAACGCAACACCTTCAAACGCATCCTCCTCAAGTCCGCCTCCAAGAAGCGCAAGATGTACGAGAGCCTCCTCGAGAAAGTGCCCATGCTCAAGAGTTTAGAGGTGATTTTCGGACCCTTTCTAATGACCATCTTTTCGGACCCTTTCTAATGACCATCTTGAACTTGTTTGTGCTTATCTTGGGTAGTTTGAAAGAATGGGAAGTTTAGGCTGTGAATTATTTAGAACGTGTTCTATACTTGTTAGTGCTTATCTTGGAAAGATTTGAAAGAATGGGAAGTTTAGGTTGGGAATTATTTAAAACGTATTCTATACTTGTTAATGCCTATCTAGGATTTTAAGAATGCGTACTTTAGGTTGGGAATTTTTTAGGACGTGTTCTATATGAAACATCTTAAATTAGGTTTAAATTATTTGGAACGTGTCCTATATTAAATTTCTTGTGGAATATAATGATTATCATATGATGTTACAGCTGGATCTTAAAGTTGAAAATTTTTTTAAATCGTCCATGATAGAAATTTTTACTCTTTCTTCAAACAATAGTTTAAACTGAGCGAGCTTCGCGTGTTTCAAGGTTGTCATTGCTGTCGTTTTTAAAAACTTGTTTACTGCTCATCCTTCAGGGGAATACAGCTATTGTATCTATGGGAATTACCCCTCAGCGGGATACAACTATTGTATTTATGGGAATTATCCCTCTGGGGGACACAACTATTGTGTCTATGGGAATTAAAACTCTCAAGGGAGGAAAATGCGTGAGGGCCCGAGCTGAGTTAGGTGGGCCTCCTTTTTGTTGAAGTAAAATGTTCTTTGTTATGTTAAGGACCACCTTTTTTCAGTTCCCTGCTGTCCTGTTTTTCGTCACCTACTACTTTCTTCTTCGACTTTTATCTTGTCTCATGAACTTATTTCTCAACTTACTGTTTCTATGCTCCTTCTGCATAGATTCCACGTTCTCTTATCTTCATACTTAATGGTGCCTTCCTCTCTTTGGAACGCTTTTATTTTAGCGGTTAGGGAGGCTTAAACTAACATATAATCTAATCAAACTGAGTGAGCTTCGCATGTTACAATGTTGTCATTGATGTTGAAAAAAAACCTTGTTTGCTGCGCAGCGATACGAGCGTATGAACCTTGCGGACGCGCTCCTGCCGCGCACATACAAGGATGGTGACCTGATCATTCAGCAAGGTGATGCCGCGGACGGCATGTTTTTCGTAGAAGAGGGAGAGGTTCGCATCACCATGATCACCAACAACCAGGCCAAGGAGGTACGGTCTGGAATACCTTCGGTTTCCGAGCAATGGTTTTGTTCGATCGAAAACGGATAAATTTTAGTCGCCTAATACTTGTATTAGGTTGTTCGGTTACTGGGCAATGGTTCCGTCGGAAACTGATAACTTTTAATCGTCTAGTACACTTATTACTGAGAATATGGCATTGCTTCAATATTGTTGCGGTAATTGCGTTTTGTTAGTATATGTTGTGGTACATTTGGGAACATTTTAAATCGATAACCGTCTTGTTTGTTCCAACATTCTCTGATGTTCTTTGTACGTTAAAATTGAACTACTTCAAACTTTATCGAGGTCAATGGAATGAATGTCATCAAGATCAATAGTGACTAATTTTCATGTCGCTTTAGAGTTCGTTTGGCAATGTAAAGGATAAGAGACAAGTCATAGATCGCAATTCCAATTAAGATTGTGTAT
>JACJUY010001591.1:113571-138497 GCA_014220935.1 Platorchestia sp. MABIK
AAAAAAAAAACATTCTATTTCAACAAAAGGAAGACCAACCTGACCTTCAGCTTGGAACCTCACATATTTCCCATGGGAGGACTAATTCCCAAAGACACAAAAGTTGCATCCCCTGACGGATTTGCAAAAGGAGTACATTCATACTTCCTTGCAGTTCACAAGCATGCTCTCAACCCAGTTTCCACTTCATTGGAACTAAAACTTTCAATTTGATCCCTACTGAAATCAACAAAAACACAAAAAGGTAACAATAAAAATTTTGAATGTCCATTCTATCACTTTTAAACTTGATATTAGGTATAAAATCTTATCTACTAAATGATTCACATTAATATGATAATTTCATTTGATGTGAAATTGTTCTAATACTTTCCTAGACTGCACTGTTTTCTTTTAGATATTTTTAAGCCATCGTTGTTAACTTGAGCATCAAATTCTGAGTGATTCTATTAATTTAAACATAATCTGTACAACTTAATATAGCTTTGACAACAGGATGCCGTAGAAGTTGCCAAACTTATTTGGGCCCACAGGTAGCTGTGCTCAAATGTGTCTGTTGTACTAAACTTGAGATAACATCCATTGCTGTATCACTTGTGGTAAATTAATTGTTTGTTTAAATTGATCAATCTAGTGGGGAACTTGTTTAACAATAATTGTACAAATAAAAATAGCACTGATAGGATGCACTAGAATTTACTGACAAGTTTGCCTACAAGTTTGACTACATTTAAAATTACTAATAATGTTAGTATATAACAGCACAATATTATGCAAATACAACCATTTGATGTTTGGCATTTACTTCATGGAAAAACGTATTCTTGAAGATTGGCCAAATGTAATAAATGAAGAACCCTGTATGTCACCATTTGATTTTAAGGAAAAATTTCAGAGTTTCGTGAAGACCTTTATGAGCTCATGAAACAATTATGTGAAGAAAAATAATCCAGCAGGAGGAGCTTCTCGGTAACCAGTGCTAAGCTACGGAAAAATTTTATATGAAAATATGATATGTAAACAATCCTACATATTTTTATGCAGTGCAGGAACTGCAATGCCTCTTGGAAATTTGAACCATTGACATCAATTAATAATATTCATCACTTTGAATCAAATGCTACGGTAAGTAATGTAATGCAACTCTTACAAAAGCATTTAAACCTTGCCATTTTACTTACCACATTAGATACATTTAAGCTACAATCTGCTGCTACTGATCAGCATTAGAACACAATCTTGTTGACAGTGAGTGTTTTGGTCAACTACTGAGTGATTTGATCAAAGATCTAGGATAATCTTATCTTGCGTGCCTAAGTAATATAATGTAACTCTTACAAAGGCACGTAAGGAAAGCGAACGGCTTTTCATTATGAAATATTCAAAAAATTAAAATGAAATACTTCAGGAGTGAAACAAGCTCCGAGGTATTTACGACATGTTTATAACATTAGAATAAACATTTCTAGCCTTAAAGTTTTTGGAATTTACTCTTGCCCCCTCCCCCCAGAGGAAAAATTTATAAATATTCTATTTCTCAGCCAATATTGTACATCAAGGCAATTGTTTTTTTATTCAATTCACAATGAACCTATAAAAACAAACTGAGCGCCAGTTTTTATATATGGCTTCATAAATTTTTTTTTACATCTGTTTGAATTATTAAAACCTATATTTTTGAAGCAATAAAAAATTTGTAATTAACTTTTCAAAAACAACTTCTCAATTTTATGTTACCTCCCTTGATCTTCACGATGACAAAAAGATCTCTATAGGTGAGAAACTGAAGGAGAAATTGAGCCGTTAATTTTGAAAAAATTTGTTCTGAGAAAATGACATTCCATTTTCTCAATTTCTCCGACAGCATTTCAACTTTGGAGGTAATCTTTTTGTCATCAAGGCGAGTACTGTAAAACTGAGAGGAGGAATGGATAAATTCCCAAAACTTCAAGGCTTTAAATGTCTATTTCAATGTTATAAACAAGCTGTGAATACCTAAAAGCTTATTTCACTCCTGAAATATTTTTTCATTTTTTAAATTTCATAAAAAAAAATGTTCACTTCCCTTAAAATTGGCTATTCCATCTGCCACATTGATACATTTTAAGAGAGACAACCCAGGGATTTTTAAATTTTGATCCGATTGGTCTGAAATTTGGCCTGTATATGTATTTTTAGAAAAGAAATTTATTTTACTGTTACTTTTATGATTTAAGCCTTAGTTTTTTGAAAAAATTTGAAATATTAGTTTAGGAAATTTTTAGGGATATTTCAAATGAATAGAAGTCATTGAGTTTTAAGGACAGCGTCCCCCATACGGACCTTTTTTTTCATTATTGAACCTAGAGCAATGAAATTTGGTGTACTGATAGGAAATGCAATTAAGAATCATTTGTCATATGGGAAAAAATGCAATTTTCCCCATAGAAAACGAGATATTATACATAGAAAACAAGATTTTAAGGGGGGGTTTTCAAAATGCATCTCCTCTGACAGTTTTTGAGTAAAAGTGATGATTTTGGTATCATTGGATGCGGAAAGACGAGGATATTCCAGGAAGTCCTATGCCCCTCCCTAAATTTCCAGTTTTAATGAAAAAAATTGTTAAAAAATTGAGGAATTTTTTTTTGAAAAATGGGAATTTATGACGTCATAGCTTTTGAAAAAAAAGATAATGGTGAAGTTAATAAGGACTTCCGGAAAAGCCCTTGGTTTTCCGCATCCAATGATATCAAAATCATTACTGTAGCTTGAAAACTGTAGGAGGAGATGCATTTTGAAACCCCAAAAGTCCATTGTTTATATTATAAGCAAAACAAAGAAAAATGAACAATTTTAATTAAAAAATTTTGGTTCGAGTTAGACCTTTGAAATCATTATGGAGTAATACAGAGACATAGGAAATGGCATAGCAGCGTCGCGCCGTGAAGAAACAGCCAAGGGGGAGGTGTAACATGATGAAATTCCACTTCCCCCTCCCCTCCCCCCCCATTCTTCAAGCCCCCGTAGCGGGCGAACGAGTGAACGTATAAGTCTCATTTTTTCACAGGATGTACCTGACCTCTTACACTTCCTATAGCAGCAATAATCTTTATTTCTCAAATGGTCTCAGAATCCTAGATTCCTATGGGGGACGCTGTCCTTAATGCTAGAACAAATTCAAAGGCATTTTTGAAATCCTTGTAACATATCAAACAAACTATAAGTTTTCTGAATTTTCTATTTCCTTTTTCATTTTCTTTTGATATGTAAATTTTGATCACTAACTAAAATATATTAATTTTTTTCTTTTGAAATGTGATAAAAAGAAATTACATATGCAAATTAAATTATCAGGATCTTTTAGTTTGTTAGAAATGTTCCAGGGACTTCAAATTTTTTTCCCTAGCATGAAACTCACTGACTTCTATTCTTTTGAATGTTGAAAATGAGGTTTTTCCATAAGAGGCAACAGACACTAATTTTACCTAAAATGTTATATTATCATCTACAAATAATTTGCATGCATAATTTCATATTTACACTGAATTGTAAATTACTTGTATAAATTACATATACAAAAAATTATTTTTCATTTCTTGATGAATAGTAAATTTCTAATTTGTGGACTGATTCTTCTGAAATAAGCAACTGTGTAATTTTAAAAAAGAAACACCTTTTGATCTATTCATTTTTATGATTTTAGCCTCAGTTAAAAAAAAAGGAAATATTCATTTTTCTATCATTTTTTATGATATATCAAACGAATTCAAGTCAATAAAATTTCATGAAGCTACAAAAAAACCAAAGACAGTTTTGGAATTCTTGAAACATTGCTAACAAACCAAAGAAGCTAGATTTTTCATTTTCCCCTGTTCTTTATATGAGGTCAAAAATTTATGATTTTTGACCTCCTTACACCCCTCTTGGACAGGAGGGGGCAGGTTTCTAGTGCCCATTGCCCTATAAAAGTTTAGGTCACAATAGCCTACCACCTAAGGATCCTCTTTCAACAAAAATTTTAAAAATGGCCTATTGCACCCAAAAATCTCTGGGTTGTCCCCCTTACACCACCATCTGCCGCTTCTGATCAGCATTAGAACACAAGCTTGTATACTGTGAGTTCTAAGAAGATTAATTAAATTTTTGGCTAAGTAAATCTAGGTTTATAGGTACAAAACATAAGAAAATTATCTACTTATGACCATGCTGTTGCTGATAATACTGGAAGATACCACAAACATATCACTAATTAGAATCAGACACAGATAAAACTTCAAGTATACCTACATAATAAAAATACAAATAAACTAAATATATTTGAAACTGTTTAAATGAGTTGTTATTTTAACATGATTGAAATAACTGATGTAAGAACTAACTTTATGGGTCGCAGTTGCACACCTTTCAATTGGGATAGGTTAGGCTAATGCAATTTTTCATTTTTTTCAGTTACCTTTTAATTCAACACCTTTTTCTTATCAACTTTACAATCAATTGCATAAACCGCAATATACACACAAATTTATATTACTATATCATTTATTTACTCCCAAAACTTTTTCACTCTATTACGTTTTAGAACTGCGATTGCACCACTTGATCCAGTGCCAAGTAGGTAACTAGAAAGAACATTAAAATATCGCAACACAACTTACTAAATCCCATCTATAAAGGTTTACAAAGTCATCACAAACAAAATTTCGATTGCCATATCAAGTTTACAACTATAATTTAGTCATTTGGCTTACGATAGTAACTTCTCTCCATCCACATTCGGCGCAGGGACGAAGAAGTGAATCATTGTTGGAAGTACGCACACACTGTGCACACACATACATGGTGCAATAACATTGTTATTCTAAATTCTTGCAATGGCTTGTCGTTGCAAAAAATCAGAAATAAGTTATTACAAATTATTTACGCTCAATAATTTGTGACGAAATACAAATAATAACATTGAAATGAATCATTTTGAGCGACTTCATGTTGAACAGGAGCATTTAATTGTTTAAAATAGAATTTCATACTCTTTGACCATTAGAAAGAGCTAGAAGTGAAGAGGTGATATGATTTTAAATGCATATTTCAAGCTGAAATTTACTTTAATAAGAAAATTAACGATTTAGAATAGATTTCCATGTCTGCATTAGTTGTGAGTTTATATTAGGCAATTGAAAATAACCTTTTTGTATTAACGTGCAGATTACACTACATAACTCATATATTTGACGACAGACAAAATTAGCCCAGGATAACATGAACAAGCTGAATGCCAATTTTTCAAAAAATAAGCTTTAGGTCACTCATTTTCTTCCGCATGTCGCTAGTTCAATAACATTCGAAGTGTTATTATTGATATATTTGATCATTACATTAAATAGTGAAAGACTCGGCTAAAACAAAAGCGACAAAAAAAAAAAAACGAAGGACCATTTAGAATTAAAAGAAGATAACTGGAAATTTGTGCTTAAAAAGTGTCCTTTAACAGGAGACCATGCGCATAGAAACGTCAAGTTAGGAAGGAAGAAAAAAGATGGAAAGACTAAAAAAAGAGTAAGGAAGGCATAAAAAACAGAAGAAGCAAAGTAAGCACTAAAGATTCAAGTCCCAAAAACTCATCAATAGCCGAGGTAACCAAACAGTACCTGCCCCAAAAACACCAGTCCCCATCTCTTAACTAGACAAACCCAAATAATCTAAACCTATCGTATATCTCATGCCCCTTGAGGGGTGTTATTAACTATCTAATCCCACTAGGAGTTACTCTTTTTGATGCTAGAACAATTCAATAAATGGTTTACACGCATAAGATTAGATTAGGCGTTAATTTTAGCTTCTCTACCCGCAGCAACAAATGCGATCCAAAGAGAGGAAAGAAGAAGGCACCATTTAGTTTGGAGTAAAGGGAACGCGAAATCTATGCAGAAAGGGCATAGAAACAGTAAGATGAGAAGGAAGCTCATGAAACAAGATCAAAGATGAAGAAGAAAGTATTAGATGCTGAAAAAAACAGGACAGCAGTAAACCGAAAAAGATTGTCCGCAACAAAACAAAAACCTATTCATTTCAACAAAAAGAAAGCCTACCTAACCTTTAGCTAGGGCCCTCACATTGTCCCCCTGGGATTTACACGCATAATACAGAACAAAAATACAGGATTACGACCAACAGTGTTCAATAAAACCTTCGTTAAATTGATGAGATGACTTCCACGAAGGGAGAAAGAAATTGGACTGCAATGGTTTCTGCATAGGTACAATCCACCTCAGAACACGCAACGGCTGCTGTTGAAGCAGCTAACACTGATGGTATTTCGGGAATTTCCATTATAATATCGCAGGATGCAATAACATTCTGTCAGATGCATACCTCTTGCAAAGAAACGACAAATGCACACCTCTCAGAAAGAAACGACAAATGCACACCTCTCAGAAAGAAACGACAGATACATACCTCTAAAAAAGATATACGAAAGTCTTCTCTTGCGTGCTTCCGAAGCGAGTCCCAGGATGCGTGGCCCTGCAATCTGCATTAGAACGCTGCCAAAGCGGAAGTGGTTTCTATGAAAAGAACTAGTTGTTAAGTATTTGAACTTAGAATATCAAAAAACCTCAATATAGGGAGATTGCCGACTCAAGAATACTCAGAGAAACACACACTGGCTGCGTTCTAACGACTGCGAAGGGTTAAACTGAAGTTCAGCAACCAACTCTAGTTAGCATGTCTCCCATAAATATTTAGGCTCCACCACTTGAAGAAATTTTTCTAGTTCAGTGAGCAAGTTGCCCATAAACAGAAAAAACTAAATTCTTCAACTGGGCGCGAAGGGGCGCAACACGAAGTGCAGGGGGCATCAATGCCAGGTACTGCAAAATAAATGTCAGATAAGAAAATCGAATAAAGACCACGCAATATGTTCAAATGGAGAAAAGTTGAATAATTATCAAATACAGCAGCACTGTAACGTACCTGATGAACTTCATCCTCCAGTGTGCGGAGTGACTACTAGACAGTGAGAGTACTTTCCGTAGCAGTCATAGAGAGTACTTTCCGTAGCAGTCATAGAGAGTACTTTCCGGAGCAGTCATAGAGAGTTCTTTCCGTAGCAGTCATAGAGAGTACTTTCCGTAGCAGAAGTTAATGGCAATTAGAAAAGCCAGTTGCCTAATGTTTACATAAATGCTTAATAGTGATAACTACGAAGTTAACTTTCGTAGGGCAAAGTAGACCAATTTTTAGAGCAGTGAACCCCTCTTAAGCAGAAATGTTTATGTGGCTTAACACGTTGACTGGGATTGGACCCACCGGTGAGTCGTGCTTAAGTTTTTCCAGCTACGAAACGACCATCAATGTGTCGTTTGAAAACTTTTTAAATTAATGGTATTTAATATACCCAGTTAATGATTGCTATTTATAAAAGTTTTAACAACTCTTGACATTATATTTGGTTTGGATATTGAACTTCATTCAGTCTAACACATAGTCAATGTGTTAAGAATAGCCAAAATCATGCAACTTCAACGAAAAAGCCGGAATCTACACAACCATGCACACATTCACACACTGAAATATCATATCATGCGAGAAAAAAGTCTTAGAAAACCATAGGGCCACGCCCGTCCCCAAGCTGCTAACACACGAACCAACTCCGGATGATAAGAAGCCGGCCAAAAGGCACGGCGCTCCAGTAGTACCTACTACCCCCTTTATTTAATTTGCTAAGAACCTGTATGAGGTTCTACCGAAGATTTTTACTGAGATTTAACGAGCATGCTCCCGCTGCTCGACTTCACCTTGAGTACAGGTCCAGTAGTCTATCGTTGTGAAGCTTAAAATAGAATGCGAGGCCCGGCCAAACCTGTGCCAATTTTCACCAGAACGTGTTGAAGCGCGAAGCATAGCCTAGTCGAGGGATTAATGATTGATTATAAATTAGTTTTAGCCTCCCTTTACAGCCTAGTCGACTGATTATAAATTAGTTTTAGCCTCCCTTCACAGCCTAGTCGACTTCCAAATCCATCTGAATCACTACAACGACGCTTATTGTTTGAAAATTTAACCCAGGATGTTATGTCATGCCTGCAACACCAGCAAGCGTGTAGCATGATCTCGGTAGTTGCCTTCAGAAGTTCGCCAAGGAACATCAACTTTCCGAGATAACTCGGAAGACTTGAACTGCACTTACTTTCAAAGGTAGAAATTTGGACGTCACGCATGCGTGTCCAATGAGCATTGAAGGCATATGATGTTATTTTCATAGTCATTTCCTACTGCAGAAATATTAGTTCATTGACGCCATGATACAATCGCAATTCAAGTGAGGAGAAAAACAATTCAAGTGTGGAGGAAAATAGAGGCTCATAATGACGCATAATTAAATAAATAACTAATCATGGCGCCTGATTAGTCGCTATTAGCTCCCGCCAAATGAGATAGAAGCTCAATAACTTGACGTTCGGCAAGCACGACACTTCAATGGTGAATGGTAATTTCGGGTCAAAATTCAATTGGCAGTTTTGAACGTAAGTAAATATCAAGGTCAAATGATCCAGTTTTTCAAGTTAACTGGACGCCTCAAGTTGATTTGATGGGGAGCTAAGTTGTAAGTTGTGAAAATTTCAGCTCCGTTGCTATAATCCGGTTAAAATTTCGTTCATAATTATTTTCACGGAACAGGACTAGCCTACAGCTATACTGATGATATTAAGCCATCATTCGCAATATTATGTAAGCCCTATTGATGACACGCAAAAAAAATTAATTAGTAATCAATAATCGATCAATCAAAAAAATCTACGGGTGATCGCTCCTCCTCATTTCGATACAATGCACTGGCTTTTTCCGTCAAATGACACTTCTAGGCTCAGTGCTGAGGAACAGCTTTCGACTCGCTCATGGGAGCGAACGCAAGAGCAGCCTGTAGCACAACTGGCGTATCTAGAAAGATAATTTTCGTGTCTATGTGTACGACTTCAGTCACATTGTTAACAAAAACCGCAGATGACGAAACTTCACAGTGAAAGAATGTGCATAAAAATAACATACCACTGCATGCATGTTCAATCTGAAATATATCTGAAAAATCAAGAAATGGGATGTGGATACTGAAGCTAACAAAGTTTAAATTTTTTAGAAAACAGTTCGCGAATTGTGAAAATATTTAAAGCCAATGCCTTTAATGGACACAATTGTTGTCATGTGGTTCGATTTTGCGTGTTAGGAGAAAAGAAACAAGTTGAGATTTACAACAGATTTATGAAGAGGTTAATCTGAACAGCCATTTTGAGCAACGTATTACTAAACTTGAACCATTCCAATGATTCTTCTCGGCGTAAGCGAATATCTACAAACCTCACAGCAAAAGTGTGGAGCACTTGTCCCGACATGAAACATTTCAAAAGATCGGGAACAAGAACAAAATAAAACTTCCTCACCAATTGTTCTTGCAAAGTGTGCAGAGCGACGTTCAAGACGCACGAAATTATACAAATGAAGGGAATTGCAAATGTTATAAGATTCAAAACACCATCGCTAAAATAGTTGCTTAGCACTACTTCGAGACAAAGTTGATATCATACAAATAGAGCAACAAAGAAAAGCGCTCTGGTAGGGCCAACACAAAATAAAGCTTCACAATCCCAGGCCCGCACAAAAATAAAGCTCTACAGCCCCAATTCGAGTCACCAGGACACCATTAAAAACAACACCAGGCAGCATACGAAGGGAAGGCTTATCTTCAAGTTGAGCTCGAGCAGATCAGGCCACGGCGAGCAGGTGCTGCACATACGCGTTGTCTTGCGCCAGAACCTTGGACTTGAGGTCGGTGAGGGCTGATTGTAACTCTTCGTCCGTCAGGTCCTCTATCTTCAAACTGGCGGCCTCCGTCAGGGTGCTCTTCACAAGCTCCTCACCGTCCTGGTAATTTGGGGTAATTACCACGTAATTTGGGGTGAATTGGTGTGTAATGAACTACATTTGGGCAATGGATATTTCTGTTTACATGAGGTCACTTGAAGTGAATTGGGGTATACTGAACATTATTTGGGGAATGAACCTTCCTCTACACACCAGGTAATTTGAAGTGAATTGGTAAGTACTGAACATTATTTGGGGAATGAACCTTCCTCTACATACCAGGTAATTTGAAGTGAATTGGTAAGTACTGAACATTATTTGGGGAATGAACCTTCCTCTACACACCAGGTAATTTGAAGTGAATTGGTAAGTACTGAACATTATTAGGGTAATGGACCTTCCTCTACACATCAGGTTATTTGAAGTGAATTGGTAAGTACTGAACATTATTAGGGTAATGGACCTTCCTCTACACATCAGGTTATTTGAAGTGAATCGGGGTATACTGAACATTATTTGGGTAATGGACACCTAAAATGTTCTTCACGTTTCCTGGGCCCTATCCGAAATCACCGTCAACAGTCTGCTTTTACTAGATTGGGAGAGTAACTGAGAAACAGGACCGATCACGCAACACCTGAAGAACTGAGCAAAAGGTTTATGTAACTCTTGTTCGTCGGCGTTCTTAAAGTATTCTCATAAGCACCTGGATATTTCGATAACTTCCACTGACTTTCTACAACCACAACATACCATGTTACACATTCTTACTAAAAATGTGAGAAATCAGGGAAGAACAAATCAAAACAGACGAGGTAGTTCAAGAAAGAACAAAGGTGTTCTAAAAAGGGGAAGAAGAGCATCATTTCGGATGAGATGGGAACGCAGAATCTATGCACAAAATGTATTCCTACACAACATCCCTACGCATAGAAACAGTAAGTTAGGAAGGAATTTAATAAAACAAGATAAACATTGAAGAAGAAAGTAGTAGGCACTAGAAAACAGGTCAGTATTGAACCGAAAAATGCTTATCATTAACAGAACATTCCAACAAAAAAAAAGCCTCTCAGTTCGAGACCTCACATTTTCCCCCTTGGAGCACTAATTACTCAACGCAGTTTCTCTCGAGTCAGCCGAGGACATCGAAATCTGACACCTTACACAACATTATCAAAATAAAATTGACGTTCAAAGAGAAAAGAAAACGCAATTGAAAAGAAAAAGCGTTCAAGTCAAATCTTCTGAGATGTCAACTTTGCTTATCTAAAATAATAAATAAATCGGTGAAAATAGTTGAAAAACGATAAAAATAAAGATGATTCATGAGAAGTGACGAGCCTTTCAAGGCGGCGGCGGCGGAATACTTCAAAGCATTGCGCATTAGGATTCAGTTATTCATGATCTCGTAAAAATATCCACATTTGTAACTTGAGAAAAATAACTGCGGTGTAAAATGTTTCTACACTAATGTCCTCCCCTTTCAAAGGGACAATGTTTCAGGTTAAGTTTCCTTGAGTTGCTACGTTGAAATGTTTCTCAACGGCCAACAATACAACCAAAACTAGCCCATTTTGCACGAGTGATAAAAAAGGAGAAGAAAGTTTCAATGTAACGTCATTCGATGAATACCAATTGCGCTTTGAAATTGATGATTCTGAACTACAAACAACAAATAATTTAACACTATCATAGGAACAAACGAAGAGCACAACTCACCGATTTTTCCTTTTTCCTTCTTTTGACGGCCTCTTCAGAGTCATCTGAGCCAGATGAAGCAAAATCTTCCTCCAATTCTTCCGCTTTTCGTTTGGCATACTGAGGGTAAAAAAAATCATAAAGATCAAAATGAAATAACAAAAAATAAGCTCAAGTTCATAAACAAATTATCACACTTTTCCCCAACGCAATACACAGGCGTCCGGAGCACCAGAGAGGGAGAGTTGAGAAGGTATTCTTCTACTAGATCCGTAGCCAAAACACAAAAGTACATAAATGTGAACAGTAAGTTCATCTTTGGTAGATGACTCAAGTAAATAATAGATCTCTGCACAGTTCTCCCGTATCATGAAAATGTTGGTTATGGAAATATGGAAAGTAGCCAAAGCATTTTCCCATGAACGGTTCTCAAGGCATTTTCACTAATGTGCCGCTTTTCCGGTGATAATGGCAAACGAAGAGGACTGCACGGCAGAGGGAGTTAAACGAAGGACTCTTCTGCTTTCTGAGCTTGTCCTTCACTCTCTCTCCCTCAAGGTTATCAGCACAAAAACATTCCTGAAGCAGTTTTAGCAATGAAATGTCGAAAATAAAAACTTCCTCTCCAAGATGTGGTCGTGGCTCTCACCTCCACGACCTGAGGCGGGAAGTGGGCGATTTTGGCGCAGTGGATCCCGAAGCTGCGGTCGCACGCACCACTCAGCACCTGAACGAAGCGTTGCAAATAGAAGGCAATTCCATTATTATAATTATTTGCGAGAAACCAACGGCATTATTTTTGTATCTCAGAAACCATTAGTATTATTATTATATACGAGAAACTAACTACATTATTTTTGTATGTGAAAAACCAATAGCATTATTATTATTTACGAGAAACTAACGGCATTATTACTGTATGTGAGAAATTAATAGCATTATTATTATATACGAGAAACTAACTGCATTATTATTATTTAACCGAGCATCCCGACAGAAATTTGCCGCATAAGCTCAAACGTTACAAGTCTTACAACAATTAAATAAAAAATGAAAATGCTAAAATACAAACAAAAATACATTCGGAAATCATTTGTTTTGTTTATGTACTTCAAATGCTAAAAATTTCGCGCTCTACTGTACATTATGAGTGGTGATTTAAGGAAAATAACTTAGTCCTGTTAGAGGTTAAACATGAATTTCTAACCTATGTTCACCTGGATACTTCAAAACTCATTTCAATTACACAAAAATCCAGCCAGAGCGCAGGACAGAAGCTAGTTCTCGCAAACAAAAATGAATTTCAAGCAACGTTGATGCGAGTACCTTCCAAAACTCATTCAATCCATGCGAAAATTCAACAAGAGAAGTAATTTCAAGCACATAACCTGGTAGAGGAGAGTGAGAGAATCGTCCTCAGTAGCGGCAGCGACGTGGAAGTTCTTCACACTCGCAGGCAAAACATCTGCGAGGGCGGTGACCTCGTGGAAATGTGTGGCGAACAGGCAGTACGCGCCCATGTCTCGCGCGATGTGCCTTCAAAATAAGACTACAGTGAGTAACCTACTCATTCTCTACTCCCATTCTGGTGCCTTGGTGCCAGAGTGTGATGGGCATCTCATGGCATGGGACTTCAGAAACCGATGCCGAAGGTTTCACACTAATGAAGAAAACTAGCAGAAGAAGTTGAAGAGGGGGCTACGCGCCGATGTCTCGCGCGATGTGCTTTCGAAATAAGACTACTCTCATCCTCTTGACTACTTATAAATATGACTACTCATCCTGATATGACTACTCTACTATCCTGAGAGCGATAGGCATCTCACGCCATGGGGTTTAGAAACCGATGCCTCGAGCACTAGGCCATTAATAACATTATTGGGAATTTTATCACATGAAAATACATTTTCACAACAATTCAGCGATCACTGATGGTTGGACTCAGCACACACGTCTTTGATATTTAACCAATAATGCCAAAACATAATTGAAAAAAAAAAAAAAAATTATTGGAAGAAATCAGGAATTTAAGAGAGAAATGAGGTATTTACCAAGGGATAACCGACTATGAAGATTCAGGAATGAAAATTTCTACCTTATACTTACCTACCTTTGTCATAAAAGCAATAAATGATCTAAGAACCAACAACCCGTTGTACTGGAGCCCCAGTGCCACAAAAAGACACACACAAACCCAGTATAGATACGACACGCACACTTCATAGATACGTCACCCACGCCATAAATGCGACACACAAGAGGCACTGGCGACTCACTCGGATATTGCCCAGGCCAGGCCAAAGCCGTCGTATGTCGAGGTGCCTCGTCCGAGCTCGTCCACGATGATCAGCGAGTCCCGCGTTGCTGTCTTCAGAGCGAATGTTGAGATGCAAAATGTCAGGTCACGAATACAGGGCAGGATTGTGAGACCTCCGAAACCCAGATAATTGTTATTACAATTTCCTGAGATCCTCACAAGAAAAGTACCGTAATTTTCATTAGAATTGAGTCATTTTGTTTCGAAAGTAATTTGAACAATTGTGCAACTTTTTCGAATTTTATTAGGAGGAGTTTAATTTTACATCCAAGAGAATATTTGACTAATCATGATCTACCATGACCTGTCATTACACAAAACGCCTCCAACCATAAATATCCACCATTCAATAAAATAAATAGCTTCGAATAGGATCAATCAAAAACATTGCATTTAATTTTGTTGAAAAGAAAATTCTTATCCATCATTATTATCATCATTCGTTAGTCAAAGACTCCACAGCTACACCAAAGGCAATGTCAAACCAGCAAAGAGCAGGAACAACTTATTATGGCCTACAAATTGCTACGTCAACGTACAAGGTGAGTTCCCACACAAGATACCCGACACATTTAAACAGCAAGTACGAATTGCAATGAAGAGAAGACCAATGAGAGATGCCTAAGTATATATGAGTTATGAAA
The DNA here is from genome assembly GCA_014220935.1 of Platorchestia sp. MABIK. Classification (NCBI taxonomy): domain Eukaryota; kingdom Metazoa; phylum Arthropoda; class Malacostraca; order Amphipoda; family Talitridae; genus Platorchestia; species Platorchestia sp. MABIK. The sequence goes on from JACJUY010001591.1 coordinate 128,068, forward strand.
GCAGCGTAAATGGGTCCGAAAGATTCAAATCCCAAAGGCTTATGTATAGATGAGGTCGCCCTAACATTATCTTTCTGATAGAAATTTACAACCCATGGTCTCAAAAACAAACGAAATCTCGAAGTGAGGACAAAATTTAAAAACGTTTCCACCAACACAGAAAACGATCCCACAAAACAAATTATGATCATTTCATAGAACAACGCGCAGAGCATTTTAACAACAACAACTCTTCTAAAAACCCACATCATTTCATAGCCAAATACATGGTTAGGGCCATCTCAAATGTTTTGTGGTACAGAAACATGGGAGATATTTAACTATGGGAAAATACATTTCACTTTTAAAAAAGAGCTACTGTTGTTAAATCTTTTGCGCATTGTTAAATAAAATATTCAGGATTTCTTTGAAGTGGCTTATTTCCTGTGTTGGTGTACACCAGTGTTCTGAACCTTTTTCACTCCCACGCCCCCATTTCTCTAGTCACGCTGTAAATGACCGCACACACACACACACACTCACCCTGAGGATGCTGGAGGTCTCCAGCATCTCGGCCATGAAGGTAGACACGCCCTTCTGCTGGCAGTCTCCAGCTCCCACCCGCGCTACAGCCACAGTATGGCACCATTATTGTAACGTACTTCACAATGAATCAATAGCAGCAATACGGATATTAATTAAATATTATTGTACGATAGTTCATAATGGAATAGTAGAAATAACAAGGATATGATTATTATTGTACCACAATTCACAATGAATGAGTAGCGGCTATGGGGATGTTAATATTATTGTACGGTAGTTCACAATGAACCACTAGCAGCAGTGCATGTATTAATATTGTTGTATCGTAGTTCATAATGAACCAGTGGCAGTAATAAGGATATTAATATTAGTGTACGGTAGTTGACAAAATAAATCACTAGCAGCAATAAGGATATTGATAGTAATATACGGTGGAACAAAACAAGGAATGAATCACTAGCAGCAAGCAATAAGGACATTAGTACACCTGCTAGCATTATGCCTGTTTCCTCGTGAGAAGAAAGCTACTAAAGACGTTAGTTATCTCCTCGTGAACCAAAAATCTGAGGCCTGCTACGAGTTACATTTGGCTTCAAGTCGGGGCATGGCGCGGCAGGTGTAGCTGTTCTCCGTATACCACCATGGCGCAACACCACATCAATATAATCATGATAAACATGCCGGTAATAAATGGTCAATTAGAAGTTTAAATTTCCAACATTGAATGCTTCCTTGCGGTTTCTACTTTATTATTTTTCACGAGTAACATTCTTTTTAGTACGGTTGGCAAACCTGCAATAGCTGTATCAGGTTTGTCAATTGTTGCGAGTATAGACAAGCCTTCAACTCGTCTCTAAATTCACTGGCTTTCGCGGCTAGACCAAACTGATCGATGTGTTCATGTCAAACTTAACTTTTCATTTTTTCTTACATTGAATTACTTCAAGTTTTTCTCTAAGCCAACTTCGCCAGTCTATAATTTATCATATAAATATTTAAAACAATACATGTCTGATTTACTATTATGTACATAGCAGGTTAGCTTATCTAAGTCACCATTCATGAAAAGTTCACAAACTCATTGACAATGGCGTCCATGATGCGCTGACTCACCCAAGATGGCGTCCATGACGAGCTAGCTTACCCAAGATGGCGTCCATGCTGCGCTAACTCACCCAAGATGGCGTCCATGCTGCGCTAACTCACCCAAGATGGCGTCCATGACGGGTATGCTGGCCTCGCTGCAGGGCACGTAAGACCCAACATGCGCCATGAGGACGGCGGTCGCAACACCGCGCAGGTACGTCGACTTGCCCCCCATGTTGGGCCCGGTGATGATGTGGAAGCGTCCAGCCTCTGCACATGGAAGACAAAAAACACATGTGTACGTCAACAATAACAAATGCCTCAGTTGGAGCAGTGGTTATTCCTTTAACGAATGAGAGCAGCAAGGGGTTAACGATTTCTCACATTGACAAAACAGGGATTGGTTAAAAAGACTATGACAAAAGGCTACTAAAACCGAGTCTACTAAAAAAAGGAAATAAAAATCGATAAGCTATGAAGCAAGGCAAAACATTATTTCAGAATAATTACAAATGCTGCTTCTCAAGTACCAAAATGAATCAACACATGCTCTTAGATGATAGATTTAATTTTTTCGACGATTTCAGGACCATCACTGAACGGTTTCATGGATGGCCTTTTGGACTATGAAGGTTTGAACACCAATTGAGAACATCACTTTCTTGCTCATTTGACTTCCCTTAGTACGTCGCTCAAAAAAATTGCGATTGCACAGAGCAAAAGAACGTTGGACTAGTAGTACAATAGGTTAGGAAGACACGGAAATGATCGTCATAAACTAAACCCATAGCAGATTCTTATCAGCAACGCTTGAGATGCCGAGAACCTTGTGATTTCTCGGAGAAACATTAACTTTCTAAAGAAGCTGACGAGGAGAGTCTCAGGGTCTTTTTTTGTAATTCCACTTTCTGGTTCCTTCAATCAAATTTTACTACAGACATGCAGTATTGTTACACCTCCCATTGGAAACATAACACATCCTGAACATGAACTCTGTTTAAACATGTCATGCTGGCACCAAGCCTCTTCTCAAGCCAGCCCAAAAGAAACACGTTACCCTGAATCACACAAACCAAACAAGAGCCCCACAAACTTTCCAGAACAACGGCCACAACACTTACCGTCTCCCAAGTCGCGGTCATTGGGATGTTACCTTGAATCACGCAAACCATACAAGAGCTCCACTACTTTTCAAAACAACAACCACAAAAACTAACTGAGCCCCGCTATCTTTCCAGAGCAACAACCCCAACTGAACCCCACTATCTTTTCGAAACAACCACAACTGAGCCCCACTATCTTTTCAAAACAACCAAACAACTGAGTCCCGCTATCTTTTCAGAAGAACGACCTCAACACTTACCGTCTCCCATGTCGGTGTCATTGGGAATGAAAGACACGCCGTCCTGGAGCTCGAGGCAGGGGTGCCGGCACTGCACAAGGCGCAACGACCCAGCACCCATAGGCAGCATCTTGGGACGCACGTAGGGCACAAGGGACGATACAGCTGCGGACGCCAGCGCGCAGATGCAGTCCAGGGTCGTCAGTACCGACGAGAGGGATTGTATCACCTCTACGTAACCACCTGGAAATTAACGTAATTGTCAGTGACGGAGTTTTTATGCTATCAAACAGATTACCAAAGAGGTGTTAAATCAGCAATGGAATTTTCATGTTAACCAACAGGTATACAAGAGGGTGGACTAAATGCAGGCGTTGGTCAGCAGTAAGAAGCTGCAACTAATCTTTAGCCCTCTTTTGGGAGTGGCTTCACTCTCTCTAAAAGTAAAATGATTGTTGACGCACAGGCGATGTTGAGGATCTCATGCACGACTTTCTTCTGCTGGGTCTCGTAGAGCTTCATTTGGGCGGTGTGTTCGCAGCTGAGGTCGGCCACTCTCGCGTTGCGGAAGCGGACGCCAGATTTGTTGGTGTCGAGCGTCGTGTAGGCGCGGTTGTTGCGCAGGCACTTCTCGTCCTGCACGCAGCATCAGGATTTAAACTTTGGCTGCAATGGGGCAAACTGAAGTTGAATTCGAATTTAAAGTACATTGCAGTGGGTAATTTTGGAAACAGCCCCCATGAACTGGGTAACTGGGTCATTGGTAGAACTAAAGTTCAATATTCAACTCAAATTCAAGTCAAGTGTAGTAATCAATTTTGAAAACAGCCAACATGAACTGGATCATGCCTTAATTTAGCATTATCAAAGTCGTGATGGAAATTGAGCTGATGACAACTGGTTAGTCAGCAGCATTAAAAAAATTCCATCCGTGGGCACCGGTGGCCCACGTTGCAGTCAAAGTGTTAGAGTTGACACTAGCAAGTAAGCGGTTGAAAATGAGCTCAGAAACTTGGGCTTCAAATAATGCGTATTTCCAAGATAAATTTAACTAAACTATACAATACAAGAGTTGAAGTAAACGGTGTTCTAATTACTGCTCGTGCAAAGGCTTCTACTCTTAGATGACCGCATGAACCTTGGGTGTGACCCTGAAGAAGTAGCGAAACAAAACATGATTCGCTAAATTATAAGAGACGGACGTCAGAGAAATTATCAACACGTAATGAAGAATACGACCCCTAACCTTTAATGAACAGGTATAAAATCAACCGTTTTACCCTTTAGTGCAAATTCGACAGCTTTCAAACCCCCAAACTTAAATGAACAGGGAAACAACCACCGTCATCACCCCCAGTATAAATTTGCCAGCTCTCAAACCCTTAACTTGAATTGAACAAAGGGGAAAAAAAAACCATGCACCCCCAGTATAAATTTGACAGCTCTAAATCTTCTATTTGACACGACAAAAAAAAAAACCGAGCGCACAAACCTTGAGCGTGACCCTGAAGAAGTAGCCGTACTGGGCGTTGTGCTCCAGCTTGATGGACTTGCTGGCCTCCAGGCCGAGGTCGGCGGCGGCCACCCGCAGCGCGCTGGCCAGCTGCGTCTCCAGCGCGTCCAGCTGCCCCCGGATGGCTGCATCACACACGGTAACATTTGTGGACACGGTTACGTAAATAGCATAAGAAAAAAGTAAACAAGGAATGTGGTATGTGACTAGAAACGAGAGAAGTTAGGAAATTTTTTTATAACAATCAAGATTGAGCTAGATATAAATCAGGCACAGTGAGTGACTAATGGAAATATAATTTAGAGTGGCTGAGTGTAAGCACTTAGTTGCCGTACAAACAGAGGTGCTAACGAGTTATAAGTTTTCCCTCAATCATCTAAGTTCAACGGCTGCTATCAGAATTTCTCTGATACATATTCTCTCGAGATGTAAGAAGCGAGCCTGAGAATGTGTGCTTAATTGCCCAGTCCCTCAAGATACCACAAATATTAAATTCTACTTATTAATCACGTCCGCTGTGGTCTAGAATTTTACAATCATGCTGAACTAGTCATCCTATTAAAGTATCCATCTTGTGCATGTGCTTTGCTCGGAAAGCACGAAGTTTGGTGTTTGGTGACGGGGCTGGAGATAAAGCTGATATACATAAAAGCCGCGATGCCGATGATTTGCAATGGGTTCACACACACAAAACCTAACTTGTGCTGTCAAGCAGCACAATCTTTGCGCAATTGTAAACTTGGCTTCGTGATAGTGTAAAGTAACATAACCTGCTACGACATTATCCTTCAGCAAGAGTAACATAAGTCGCACCGGGTGTCGCCTGAAGAACACTAGACCCGAACATGAAAATTATAGAAGAAGCCCCGACACTCGGGCAGAGGCAATAAGAAAATCATGTGGATAGAAAACAATGACACGTATGCTAAGAGCCAACGAGTCGTATCCGCTTGCCCACTAAAACTAAAGATGAACTAACAAGAATAATAAGACAATAAGAATTGGACAATAAGAATCAGACAATAAGAATAAGATGATAATAATAATCAGACAAAAAAGCCTAAGAATCCGACAATAACAATGAGATGATAATAATAATCAGATAAAAATAATGAATCAGACAATAAGATTCCGACAATAAAAATGAGATGATAATAATAATCCGACAAAAATAATGCATAAGATAATGAGAATCAGACAAGAATAATAAGACAATAAAATAAGAATTAGACAAGATAAAGAACTGACCGCAGAGCTCCTCGTCAAAGTCAGGTTTGATGACATAGACGCCTTGCTTGACCTGCTCCAAGTCCACCGTCGCCTCGATCATCTCCTGGAACTTGCTGAGGTCTCCCGCACTCTCCTGCCCACGTCAGCATCGTACGACCGTATCACTTAATGAGCTGTTTGTAATGTGTAAATAATGAAGGCATCTAAATACTGCATATTGAAACATTTCACTTTTCTCTTAAACCAGACATAGCTTGGACGAGAGAAACACGCGCTCAGCCGTGGAGCAGCATGGAGACCTCTTCGAAGCTCCAATAAATATCAAATGAAGAAAAAAAACGCCACCTCCTGTTACTTTTGTAAAAATGACGCATCTTTTGAAGAATGTAGACATTTATGTATTCTATATACGTCTAAGCCAAGATCAATACACGACTAGCTGAACCTGAGTGAACAAATCTCATACAACGGTAATTTTCAAGGGAGTTTATTATAATAACACTAATACATATGGGTGTCATTTTGATTAATGTCAGAAAACAATAGCAATAATTACTAGTGCTCCACAAGATCCATTTTGTGCACTTATAGTGTACATGGACGAATATCCGATTTCAACAAAATGACATTAGAAGAAACATGAAAAATGTGAGCAAAAATACCAGAGAGTAAGATTTTCCAGTGACTTAAGTCCAGCGTACAGCTAGCCGCATAAGTTCTTTTACGCTGTCTTGGCTATGAAACGTTCAGTAGCCCACATTACAGCTAAGTTCTCAGAACTTACACTGCGCTTTACAGTACAAATTTTTTTCACATGGCAAAGCTAAGTTCTCAAGAGCTTACACGGCGCTGTACCGCTAGTATGGTTTCAACAATGCATAGCCAAGTTTTCAGAACTCAGAATGATGTCATCTGAAACGAGATCCAGCTTGAGACCTGCAGTGGAGCGGTGAAGACAGCGGCGAGGGCGGTGCTGTGGTCGCCGTCATACCGCGCCAGAGCCTCGCACAGGTCCGGCAGCGCCTCCGCACACTGGTACAGCCTGCACAGTCGCTATATATGTTCAAATTACTGCAACGGACATTAAACCCAGTCACAATGGATTATTAGAATGACTTCAGAATACATAAGGCCGCCCGGTCGTGGCTAAGATTATTGGAATGACTACAGCATACATAAATCCTGTCGTGGTAAACATTATCGAAATCATGCCATTCAACATTCAGCACGGGGTGGCCTCATTTGGAAGCGGAGGTATCAGATAGTGACCAGGCCCCACGTCTTAGGAGTGAAATTACGTGTATTCGCAAATAATTATATTCTGATTTAGAAAAACGATGAAATGTTTCCAGGGGTACCCATTTCAATAATCTTATAAGGAATATTATTTTGATCAAAAGCGTTCTTTGAAGACAATGGAAAAACAAAAAATGGTAAATCCTAAATAAATATCCAACATGCCATGCCGGCCAAAGCACTGGTGCAAATAGTCGGCTTGTCTATATATCAGTAGTCTTCATGGGCAAAAGCAAGCAAAATTCAAAGTCACAGGAAAGTTCACACACAAACTCAATTTTACTGAACACAATGTTACTGCATCAGTAGACCCACAACACACACCGAAGCCTCATACAGCAAGTGATGCAGACAGACAACACAACAGCACACACACAACCTCAACACGAGTACATACATACACTACATACAACACAATGCGACCAGGCACACTACTCAAGCGAACACAAAGCGCAACAAAACAAATGGATACACACACACAATACCTGAAAAACACAGACAGACCTACAAAAGAACATAGTAGACATTCACACAATAGTAAAATAACGTTACAACACAACCAGACACACAACAGCACGCCAGCAGACCCACAGAACACGATACAAACAGACCCGCACAACACCAACAGACAACACGCCAGTAGTCCCAAACAACACTAAAAGACCCATACAACACGATACAACCAGACACACACAAGTAAGTAGGCCCCACGGTAGAGGAAACAAGGTAGGGTCATTTCTATGGGAGAAAATACATCTCCTCTTGTTCGGCTGGCCAATAGAAATGCTTTATTTCAAACAAACTTTATGACGTCACCAAAACGCCATGTCAGTTAGGCCAATAGTGGAGTCAGATTTGGAGGTAGCAGTGCTACCAGATGCAATTTGAGCGCTGCTATTGGTTCATCGCCGTGACGTCAGCAAAACCACACTCAACGATTAAAAGACTGGTTTGAACCTACCTGGTTTCCTCTACCTTGGTAGACCCACACGACACAACACAACCAGACCCGCAGAGCACAGCACGCGACCTGTAGCAGTCCTGGAGGTTGGCGTGCCCCCTGGCGAGACGGCGCGCTATTCTGGGCAGGTCGGGCACGCGCTTGAGGTGGCCCTCCGCCACGCTGTTGCGCAGCTCGTTGCTCTCCACGAACGCCGTCACCAGGTCCTGGCGCTCCTCTAAAACAAAATTCGTCATGATCGTCTGCGCTTCATCAATGATCGAAGTCCTCCTGGGATAACCAAGTCCTGGCGCTCCTCTGAGGCAAACTTTGTGATGATTATCAAGGCACCATCAATCCTCAGCACACAATAAGCCAAAATGACGAGTATCAGTGCTACGTGACGGGTGTAGTAATAAATATGAGATGGACGAATGAGCTTACGCAATGTCGTGTTGGAGCAATGACAAGTTTCAACTTCCTTCTCTGTGCGACGTCACAATGAGTATCAAGACTCCTTATTACAGTTGACGGAAGAAATTTGTAACTACACAGTTAGCTTTACAGCAAGCACGTTTAGATTTGGCTTCAAGTTTCTTTAATTCAGGTGCACCGGACGAAATAATCCTATATCAGTTAATTTCATTACTTCGTTTTGGTCTACAGTACAGTGGTACAAACAGTAATTGAGATCGTAAAGAAAATATAAAACTTTATGAAGTAAGGAATTACTGATGAAAAACTACGGAAAAAAGTTGGATCGACATCTAATCTAACATATGGACACAAGCCAGCAGTTGCCAGTTTTTTTTTTCAAACCTGAATTCATAGTAACCGAATTTTATTCACAAAAAGAATATTTCGGAAATCACGGTCGTAAAATGACCATTTTGTGAAACCAGCATTAAGTCTACGCCAGTCAAAGTCTTGTAATACACCGAGCTGAAAATCAAATAATAACGAACCACAGACTGACATGATAAATTGGTAACTAAACTACGCCAGTATTGTACAGGACTCAAACAATAGCATGATGTAATTCAGACGGCTTTTCATCGCAGTATTCACGGAAAAAAGGGAAATGAGAAAGGTTGTCTCATTTCATAAAAATGCCATCGAAAAATATTCTCTATGATAATTTTGAAATTTTTTGAGGGGTAATGGAGAGCGCTTGTTAGAAAAGAACGGTTTTTTAAAGTAATTAACTACTTAACAGAAACGAGCAAGCAGAACTAATCAATCGAACAAGAGGGAGGATCCGCTCGACGCCATGAATCAGAAACGAACGCTAAGTGTCATGAGTGTCAGAAGCGCTCAAGTGCACACAGCCATCATTTTCAAGACACAAACACAAAACACATCACTGTAAGCCCATAATTAATACACATCTATAAATAAATAAAAAATAAATATACAGAACAGCGCGATGCAAGAGCCAAGCAGAGAACTCCGTCTGAGGGGCAGGAGGCCGCTATCGACTCTACCAAGCAACGATGAACGCGCGACGAACGAACGAGGTTTGAGGCAAAAAAGAAACGGACGATGCTGCCAGATATAAATTTATAAATGTGTGTATATGAGAGCAAATGGATCAACGAATTACGTAGAAATAACTGAATGGAAAAAGTAACGAACAAGCGGACATAGTGAAACTAGTAACTTCAAAACTTGAGTTGATGAGTAGGATAAGTAACTAAAGGAAGTAATACGCAGGGAAAGAATGAATAAATTTAAAATTAACCCCACACAAAGGTATCATAACATTAAATAAACCACGACATAATTGAACCTAAGAAATCACACAAAAACTACCTAAATGCAAGAATGAAAAACACACACACACACACACACACACGCAAAGTAAATTGTAGGGGGTAATTTTGGAAACAGCCAACATGAACTGGGGAACTGGGCTTATCTGCTAACTGGGGAACAGCATTAGCATATAAGCTAATTCTCCATAAATATCAACTGAAAACTCCGAAAATTTTTACTCCAGAAATTTTTTCCTAGAATTTACGAGGGAGGTAGTATAAGAAAAATGTTCATTTACAGGATTAAATAAGGAGCAGAAATATGAGCTAAATCCAATTTGTACAAGTCCTGGATGAGATTTGACAGCTTCTGAGGCAAGAAATTAATACGGTCAAGTAAAAACTCTTTTCATCTTCAAAAAATTAGAGTCACATGTCCTCTAACCACACAATTAATGCTGTGAGAATTTATAATTTTGAAGGCGTGTTTTCATGACGGTATGAAAATATTTTTTATCGCGTAATTCAATCATGAATTTATTGGCAAGCCTATAATCTTCCCAAAAGAATGAAAATTTTATTAAAAAGTTAGTTCAAAATTCTGACTGACCAATATAACGGTGTTCCGAAGAGAGGAAAGAGGAAGAAAGCACTTAACATGGAATTACGGGAGATTATTAGATTATTAGTTAGTTTAAGCCTCCCTATCCGCTACAAAGGCGATCCAAAGAGAGGAAGGAGGAA